>OY292404.1:1450132-1677731 GCA_958496205.1 Idaea biselata
AATATAGAGAATTTAAATTTATTTAGAATATATTTCATTCTATTCATTAATGTGAAACGGAACGCTTTTGGCAATGTTTGCTGTCAACTGTCATTTTGACAGCGAGTCGACTGTCGAGTTGAAAGATCCGCGGTAACATCCCGGGCTTTGACAAGTCATGTGTCAAAGAAGTGTCAAATTTTATTTAATGCTTTTACCAGATTACATACTTACGGCAAAACATAAAAGTTTTTTTTTTATTTACTACATCTAAAAAATATTTCTAAAACTGTTAACTGACGATTAGGCAATATTGTCTTTGAAAGAATGCTTCGTGCTCGACAGGATTCCAAAAAGTGAAAACTGTGGTTGTATCTACTACTTAACGCACACATACAACCCGCGCGCGATCATGAGACCAAACAAGTATAACATATAGGTACCCTAAATAAGTTGTAAATTCCACTTAGTATAGAATACATTAAAATATTTAAAATACATATCCATTTTTCGCATTTATTCGTTTGGCAAAAAGTTTTCTTAACCAAGAAAATAACATGAAATGTATAACAAAATGTTCGTGTAATGCGGCCCGCTGTTTCACCCAAACTACTGAACCGATTGCGATGCAATTTGTAATGTAGATAGCTGAAGGCCAAGACTCCATATAGTTTCGAATTTCATCTAGGTTAATAATCCAACTAATATTTTAAATGTGAAAATTTCTGTGTATGTTTGTTAGGTACTCCTTCACCCAAAAACTACTGAACCGATTGCGATGAAACTTGGTAAGTATGCAGATAGCTGGAGACCTAAGATCAACATATAGGCATATACTTTTTATCCCAATATTCCCACGGGATCGGGACATAGGCGGATGAAACCACGGGGCGCTGATAGTTTTTTTTTTTTTAAAATAAATTGTATTTTCCTGCGGTATTTATAATTTGGGGGGCTAGCCTTTGCCACAGATCACATAATACTAACGTACAGATACCTCATACCGTACATCAATTCTGAACCGTCGTAACTAAATAATTCGTACGCATAATTTGTAACTGCTGTTGTGGTCACTAGGTGTCGCTAAGGCTGGGCTAGGCTGGACTAGGTCCTACTGTCTGAATGTAGGGAAACTAGCGACATCTAGGGCCACTTCCAAATATGACAAGAGAGACTTGTTACTAAGCGTTTAAAGCTAAAATAATATAGATGGCGTAGCGTACGCCCGCGACTCAAGTAAGTACCTATCTGGACATTGTACAAACGCGCGAACGGACTGATTCGATAGGTAGGTATCTAACTAAAGTTTGCTTTGCTGCTTTGATAGGTAGTTAGAGGTAAGTATGTAGGTATTATGTCAAATTTATATTTATTTTATAATCCATCAATTCATCATCAATAATAAATAATGTTTTGAGTCTTTTATTTAATAAATTAATATTAAGTAAGTATGCTTGAACCACTTCCTCTGAATTTAGGACCCCACAATTTTGTATAGGTACCTATCTCTACCTACCTATTGGGTAGGTATACAAAGTTTTATAAAGTAGTATCTACTTATATACTAACTTCTTCATACTATTCAGTTCCGACGTAGTAGGTAATATTGTGATCTGTGGTTTCGATAACAAAATGCATTCTGTGATATTGATAAGATAAGCATGACCTGATGCAGGCTTGACTCCAGACGAGGAAATTCTTCAACGGCCAACAACAAAGACACGTAGGTAGGTAACTAGGCGTTACCTACTTACACGCATTTTTGTTTTTATAAGCCGGTTAATTTGTGTCACTGAGCTCCTCCGTGCCTACATTCTTTTGTGACTATATTTACCTACCTACTTCAGGTTTCGCTCCACTCCAACACAGGATTTCTTAAGAGGATAGTCTCCATTCTCTTTCTCCATACAAACGTAGATTAAATTTTCCTCCCTGTATAAAGACATTAGAGCAAATATGTTTGTGCCATTTTTATTTTTTTCATTTTATTATTTTTTTATTTTAATTTTAATTAGAAAATAAAAATAAATAAAAAGGTAGATGTCATGAGTCATGACAGATACAGGTTTTATGGCATAAACATATTTGCTCTAATGTCTTTATCCAGGGAGGAAAATTTAAACTACGTTTGTATGGAGAAAGAAAATGGAGACTATCCTCTTAAACAGATATCAGTCATGAAAGAACAATGGCCATATATTATTTGCGCTAACATTCTTGTTACATTAATAAAAAAATATAGTAAAATATTAATCATTTACACATAAACACAAATTTATTAAAAAAAACTTTGGTGGTTAAAAGATATGGAGACTTATTTTCCAAGGTATGGCCATTTTTCCATCATTTACCTTTTTTTACTTGACGTTAATACGTTACTCCACTTAAATTCTGTGTTCGATTCTGGTGGTCTGATACTGAAATTCTGATGTTAGTTATTAGAGTTTTAGGTACGTGTTTAAGTCAGTCAAGTAAAAAAACCGGTTAAGTGTAATAAAATTTATAAAAAAAGACAAAAAGTCTAAATCATTTATTTAAGAAGAATATTTATGTACAAATTAAAAACGTCGAGGCTTAAAATTATGATTTCGACACGCGCCCTCCGATGAGAAGAACCCACAAGAATCGTAAAAAAGTTAACCATCATAGGGGTTTACTTTTTTGTGATCAAGTGTTAAATTACAATCGTCACACATAACTTAAGAAGGTGGGTACTTTTACCATTTCCATACAAACATAATACCAAAATAGAATTATGAAAAATTTAGTTTTCTACTTTAATATCGGTATTATTCGGATTAAGATTTTATTTATAATAGTGCCCCCACCACAAGGTTTTCCAAAATATTCATTCGAAATTAAATAAAACGGAGCTACATTTCGTTCATTTTTACAGCGTAAATTACTTTTTATTGGAAATAAACTAGTAAATTACGCTGTACCTTCTTAATACAAATTATTTCTTTAAATATTACTAAACGGGACATTTACCATGTTTTAACTTGTTTTTGACGGAATTCGATATTTTACGAGTCTCGTGAACAAGCCAGTTGAAATTACTGGCGAAATATCGAGTCTCGTCAAAAACAAATTAAAACATGGTAAATATCCCGTTATTTAATAATATTTGTAGTGAAAACAACCTTGTAAATTTAAAATTGTATATTAATTCTATAACTTCAACAGGAGTTACCAATAATCCTGTCCGTGAATTAATATTTTCTTTAAAATATGACATTAAAATAGTACCTAATATTAAATTGTACTTAAATTAGGTAATAGTACCTTAAATTGTGTATCTAATACACAATTAAAGTTTAATATATTCCTCGAATCTTTTTATGGACATGCCACACACGTCTTTAAGTAATTTATTATAATAAAGTATACTGGAGCTACAGGGCACAGTCAAATCTTCCTTGTGTCTCAAGTTAAACTGAAGGACATCACTGTATTCTTGAAATTTACTTAATTTAGTTATATAAACATAATTGGAAGGCTTAATTTTTATGAAGCCTTTCAAAAAAATGATAATTAAAATCAACGATTCAAAATTCCTATCTATTTTGAAGAATTTTTAATTTTGAACTAGATTGTAATGATTTTTTACGACTTTTACAATAATCATGAATCTTAACTTCTAATATTTTTTTAATTAAAAAATCAAAATGATTGAAATCATGATAATCATCTGGGATATTGATATTCTTTTTAAAATTTTGTACTAAATCAGCCACTAAATCACTTTTGTATAATTTGTTAATATTTTTGTTGTAAAAATCTAATAACTGGTTCACCAATTGGAATAAAAAATCACTAGGGGATTTGAGAGTGGGAGTTGCTATATTGGAATATGTTTTATTGATCAACAACAATTGCTTCTTATCAGTTAAATCAACTTGATTTTTTAACAATATATTTCTGCAATCTGAACAATCAAATTTATTTGCACAACATCTGCCTAGCCATCCAGCAAAATACACAACAGAACAGGTTTCCAATGTAACTGTCACTTCGGATGGATTGCCTGATCCATCCTGAGTTGGTGTTACATTGGAACTCGAACATGAAGGTTGATTGTCAACATCATCGCTTATAACACCTTGTAGGGTTACAGACGATGATGTTGATGGTCGAGGATTTGCGTGTTGTGTATTTTCCTGAGTAGCTACAAACAATTCGTGATCGGATTCACAATTAGTTTTATCAAATTTCATTAAGTTATTTAATAAATTTGATCGAAATGCTGATCTTAATGATTTTGATGTTGGATTTTTGTTACAGCCACCTCTGATTCTATAAATTCCAAACAGATTTTCAATTACATCTTGATTTAATCGATACGTAATCATAAATTTGACACCAGTGCCTGCTGTAAATTCCTCAGCGGAGAGTTGTTGTACTGCATTAATTGTTTGCATCATACCATCAAAACAGGGGGGGCGTGTTAAATGTTTTTGATTTTTTTTTGTATAACTAATTTTCTTTAATCTACTAAATATGTCTTTGCTTTTGATTAAGGTCTGATTGACTAAGGAATTTTTATTGATTGTAATTGCACATCGGTAAGGATTAGAATCAACTTTACTTCTAGAATTGAGACAATCAAACAAATCATTGCACAATTGAACAAAATCAGCTGTATGTTTTGCAGAATCACTTATTAACTCTCCGCTGTCTGCTGCAGTTTTAATAGAACTAGCAACAGAATTACTCAGAATTTGTGTTGCCAGTTTCACTTTCATTTTCTGGAAATTATTTGGATTGATATGCACTGGAGTCAATTTTTTTAAAGATTTGCTTTTATTATTTTTATCTAAATTATACACATTGATTATATCATTAAATGAAATCAGATTCCCTTCTAATTCAAAATCACCACTTATCAAATTATTTCGGACATTTTTGATTAAATGAGGAACGTCGAATATGGCAAATATTTTATGTCCATTAATAAAAAAGAAAGGAGAATCAACCGTAGCTCCGAGTTTTTTAATCATTTTTACATTTGGTGTGGCTTGGTCACAAACAGTAACCTTTGGTAATAAGCCACACTCAAATAATTTATTAATCACAGAATCAACAATAGTAGCCAATTTGTTCGAATCAACTGTTTTTGATGATAAAAAGTATGCTATCGGTATTTTCCAATTGGAATAAATACCTCTTACAATAAACACTAATGCGGACTTAGCCTCAGTTTGTATACGATTTCCACCACCAAAATCTTCAAACCCCTCTATTAAATCATATTTTGTTGTATACTCTAAATCAACCATAATACTCATTTCGTCAAAACATACCGTACATGCCCTTTCATTAATCGATTTTTCTGAAAATTTAATTTGTATATTATTAAATATTTCATTATTGATTCCTGGTAAACAATTTGTTTCTTGTAGCCAGCGCTGGATTGTTGATGGAGCGGCCAATACGATTCCTGAATTAACCATAAATTTATAAGCTGATGGTGATTTATAATACAAAGTCATGCAAAATTTTTTTTCCTTTTCCGTCCATTGTTTTTTTGATTTTGATTTCCTTAATTGCATTTTCGTTAACAATTTACTTGATTCACTACTAAACTTGTGCTTTGATATATCAATCATATTTTTATTATTAATCTGATCTTTAATTGATTTGTTTTTTATTATTTCGCGTTTCATTTTTTTCTTACAATCAACTAATCTATTTTTCAATATTTTACATTTAGGGGTGTCTTCCTCTACACATCTTCTCCTTCTCTTCGGCGTGGAACATGTGAAAATGGTGTAGTCCTTCACTTCTTCACTTCCTGAATTATCGGGCAGCTCATGGGACGCTCTTTTATTAGAATACACCTTCTTTGGTGTCAGCACTTTTAGGGTGTCTTCTTCTGCCAGTGCTTCTTGACCTAAAAAAGATTAGCATACTCAGAAGACATAATCCCATATAAATTCTAATAATAGGATAATAGGATTAGATTGGAATAATGATTTATAATCGTTTCAAAGTTACATGTTACAATAATTAAATCAATTTGATAATAAAATTCCAGAAATGTAGATACCCCTAATCAGTGTAGTCTTTAATCAATAACATTTTAATCATCGCATAATTGCAATTAATTAATTCACAATTAATTTAATTGCAATTAATCTGTTAGTTACAATTTATTTATTTAAATGAACTCATATTAACTGCAGGATACAACTTAAAAAAAAACTAATATTTTTAATTGTTTTTAGAAACAATTAAAACTAACAATTAATATTGATGTTTATCTGTAGTTCTTTTTTTCGTTTCGCAGCTAAATATATTTAGCTGCGAAACCCTAAAAATCTAATTCGGGAAGTATCTGCCTGTCAGTGTTGGGCAAAGTTTAATTGTAAGGTACAATTAAAACTAACAATTTATTAATCGTTAATTGAAAAATATAAATTAACCATTGATTAATTGTTAATTGTGAACTTTTAATAAACAAATATTAAATTGTTATTTTAAATTGTACCTTGCAATGAAATTTTGCCCAACACTGCCCCTAATTAATTGTGTAAAACAGTATAACACTTATGAAACTCAAACATAAGTGTTATTTTCATTTCCAAACAAACATAATACCAAAATTGAATTATGAAAATTTAGTTTTCTACCTGAATATCGGTATTATTCGGATTAAGATTTTACTTTTACAGGGCTCCCATCATAAGGTTTTTTTAGGAATAATATGAAACAAATAAGATGTAAACTAGTAATTATTTACGCTGAAAAAATGAACGAAATGTAGTTCCGTTTTATTTCATTTCGAATGAATATTTTGGAAAACCTTGTGGTGGGGGCCCTGTAAAAGTAAAATCTTAATCCGAATAATACCGATATTCAGGTAGAAAACTAAATTTTCATAATTCTATTTTGGTATTATGTTTGTATGGAAATAGTAACAGTACTCAGTACCCACCCTCTTAACATCAAGTTAAAATAGGTACCTATATGATATAAAATGTACAGAATACTGCTAAAAATGAAAGTCTACATATCTTTTAACCGCAGAGATTATTTTTAAATAGGTACCTATATTTTCTATTATGTATTTATGCGTTAGTAATTAATATTTTACAAAATTTTCTATTTACTTAGGTACCTACATAATGATCCAGTCATATAAGCTTGAATTAGGTAAGAATCTCGGAATTCGAGATACCCAGCTATAAGTCTGGAAATACTTGTATATTGATACCCTAAAAGTTGTTTCAAAACCTACATATGGTAGGGTGTGCGCAACTATGAAATTTCAAGGTCGAAGGTCACAAAAATCGTTTTTTTGTGTTTATTTTGTAAATATCTCATTTCCCATGGGTTTTTTGCTGTTTGTATTTATTATCAATATTGTAGAATACAAAATTCTCTACAAATTTTGTTTAATTTTTTTTTAAGGAATTAAGGGATATTAAGCCGAAAGGGGTTTGTTCTAGAGGTCTAGGCGAACAACTTTTGTTCTACGACTTTTGGAAATTCGAAGTAGTTTTCGAAAATTTTGAGTTTAAAGTTTGCATGAAAATCAGTTGTTTTTTAGAGTTTGAGGTCATTGACCTTATAGTGCCCTTTTGTTTAGTTTGGATCACTACAATCTTAACATTAATTGCCTTTATTTACAAAAACAGCTGTTTTTTTTTTCAGTGATACAAATTCAAATTTTCGAAAAAAAGTTCTTATTTCCAAAAGTCGTAGAACAAAAGTTGTTTGCCTAGACCTCTAGAACAAACCCCTTTCAGCTTAATACCCCTTAATACCTAATTTTTTTTTTAAACAAAATTTGTAGAGAATTTTGTATTCTACAATATTGATAACAAATACAAATAGCAAAAAACTCATAGGGGCCGGCGCAGACCTGACGGAGCGCAGCGCAGAGAATTTTTGATTGTCATAATATTATCGACCTTGTTCTCATTAAAATAATATTCAAAATCAGTTAACACACAATACGCGCGGAGGCGCGAGCATGCGCGCGGATTTATTTGTTTTGTTAACTGATTTTGAATATTATTTTAATGAGAACAAGGTCGATAATATTATGACAATCAAAAATTCTCTGCGCTGCGCTCCGTCAGGTCTGCGCCGGCCCTAGGAAGTGAGATGTTTGCAAAAAAAGCGCAAAAACCGATTTTTGTGACCTTTGACCTTGAAATTTAATAGTTGCGCACACCCTACCATAATAGGTTTGAGACAACTTTTAGGGTGTCAATATACAAGTATTTAGTTTTTACAGCGGGGTATCTCGAATTCCGAGGTGAACTTACTATAATGACTGGATCAAAACAAGATTTTCAGAGAAAGTAATTTATGGCCATTGTTCTTTACCGATCGACTTCAATATTGTGCACGCACAGAATTACATTATACCTACTTATTATTACTCTTTTTTTAAATTTTATAATTATTCTGACTTGTGGTGTAAGACTTGGTTTTCTGTCCAATTCGTGGTTCTAGGTCAAAGGGAAATACCATTATTTACCGTTTTTAGAGTTCCGTAAGTACCTCAAAAGGTAAAACAGAAACTATTATAAACTCACTTGCTTGTCCATGTGTCTGTCTGATATTTTTGGGTGAAAGTAAATGATACCTTGTTCCTATTTGTCCGGGTGAATTACAGTAGTAAACATTAGAGGAAAAAAACACTCAAGACAAGAAAGAATAAAACCGGCCATGTGCGGCACGAAGGGTTCCGTACCATTATCACAATTGGGTACGGAACCCTAAAATTAACACTGGTATCACGCAACGACGACGCCCGTTTGCATTTTATCTTTACCACTGACGCCAGTTCATCACTAGATGACACCAGTGGTCAAAATAAATCACGCATACGTTGCGTTTTACCGTGAAAAATCACGTTGGTTGTACGGGAGCTTCACTTATATATTTGTTTTTAGTATTTCTTGTTATAGCGGCTACAGAAATACATCTGTAAAAATTTCAACTGCCTAGCTATTACGGTTATGATATGATATATATCCTGATGACAGACAGCGAAGTCTCAGTATTAGGGTCCCGTTTTTACCCTTTCGGTATGGAACCCTAAAAAGATCGAAACATAAACAAAACACAATCAAAGTACAACAAAAACAAAGGTCTTTAGTTTTCATCATCTTTTGTTTTTCTTTCTGTTTAGTGTTTCAATATCAGACAGACAGATAGACAAGCGAGTGATGTTATATGGGTTCCTTTTTACCTTAATGAGGTACGGAACCCAAAAATTAATGTAATAGTGATTTACCACACCTTTATTTTATCAAACTAATAGCTGAGAACCGCGGTTTCAGCCGCGTAAGTCACGATCCCGCGGGAATATAGAGATAAAAAACCAGTCTATGTGTTAATCCAGATCTCCAGCTATCTGCATACCAAGTTTAAATGTAATCGGTTTAGTAGTTTTTGCGGGAAGAAGTAACAAACATTATTGTTTACTTACTGACTTACATTACACAAACTTTCACATCCATAATATTAGTAGAATTTTACGTTCTGCCTTGTAGCCCCGGCATAGAATAGGATTACTTCATCTCTTCCCCCCGTGGGTGTCGAAAAACTACTTGGTCCCTAGGAGGGTTGGTGTCAGGCAGGCGGCCGGTCGTCAAAATATTGCCAAATCTATTTGCAGACGTTATGGTCAATTATGGACAACTTACCTATTGCACCAAAACAAAATAACAAAAAACAATTGGGGGCATAGTGCACCCGGGGCTCCTGAGAAGGATGCAACCGGGAACATCGCTCGGATAAGAGAGTTTTTGTGTAAAGAAGTAACAAACATACTAATTTACTTAGTGGAATTTAAAATCTCAACATAATCGGAAAGAAAGAAGTCGGTCAAAATTAATTTGCCAGATTTGATTTGACCGGAAAGTATAAAATTGTCAAAACCAGCCATTGTCATTCCCCATTAATTTTGAACCTCTTGTAATGGTAGACTTGACCTCCTAATTTTATAGTATGGTTTAAAACTTAAATTAAGTAGGTAAACAATTTTAATCTCGGTTCAGCTGAGACATAGTTTGCTTTTTCAGAACTTTTCAGTTCATTTCACAGTAAAATTTGTTCAGTTTGAAGACAATATACATACATACATACATGTTACCAACGTTACCTCTTTATAATATTAGTATTAGATAATTAATTTACCTGAAATGGAGGGAGTGCTTGAGATTTCTTCTGATTTATAATGGTCAGGAACTGCAATTTTTCTCAATCTCTTTCTTTTACCCGATTCATTAGTTATATATTTTCTCTTAAAGTGGTCCACACATAGATGTTTTGATCTCAAGCAATGTGGGGGTAAATGAGTTATTGTCATATTACCTAAAACAATTAATTATATTATTATTTGTTATGTTGTTCATAGTTACTAAAATACCTCGTTTATAACTTATTTTTAGTTCAAATAAGATTTGATTGCAAGGTCAGATTAGTGCACTGTTTGATGTTGTTACTAAGTAGGTATGTTTTATGTATTAGGTCTATGTTTGTTATTATTACAATCTTATCATACTTGCATAAAGTTTGTACTGGCGAGGTCTCACAGAACTCTATGTACTAGTTTACAAGCTTTTATTTAAGTCAAAACCGATCAAAACATACTATAGTAACAAAATAAGGAGGTAATTGATTTTACTTACCGCAATTCTCTATCCATATTTTCAGGCGTTCTGGGTCGTTCCAAGGGAAAGTAAACACTGACTTTTTGTCAGACGTGTTTTTACACATAAAATAGTGGCATTTGTGCGGCGGCATTTTGCACAATGAATTAGGTAGGTTATTTATTAAACACTAAAATCGTTTGTCCGAGGTAAGATAGCCAGTGGTCGCAGAAAAATCGTCCAGTAAACCAGTTCAACAAGCCAAATCTTAGGAAACTTTCAGGGTCCGTATTCACGCCAAGTTGTTAGTTATCAGTTCAACAAGCCAAATCTTAGGAAACTTTCAGGGTCCGTATTCACGCCAAGTTGTTAGATCAGTTCAACAAGCCAAATCTTAGGAAACTTTCAGGGTCCGTATTCACGCCAAGTTGTTAGTTAGTATCAGTTCAACAAGCCAAATCAATAAAAAGTTTCAGAGTCCGTATTTCACACCAAGTTGTATCATTTCAAAAAGCCAAATCACTAGGAAGTATCGGAGTCCGTATATTTCACACCAAGTTGTCCAATTTAAAATAAAACACGAAATTAAAACAGCACTCGACTCAGAATCCAAAAGCGAAAAAGTTTGTAGAGGTAGGTACCTATTTCGAAGTTTTTCGCATTTGCGTTTTATTTTTACAGATGGCATAACGTTCAGTCGATATGGGTCAGATAGTTCCACCTACCATTACTAGATGTCGTCGTCACTTTGCCTTTAATTTTCTCAAAAATCTAAATAGTTCCATTTTTAACGGGATTTTTAATATTTTCCAATGCCAGATTTTTTTAAATAATAATGACATCAAAATTTAGAGGTTATTATATTGCATTCTTGAATTAAAAATTACCAGGAATACTAGTATGTCCATCTGTTGAATTTTTTTAGAACTAAATTTCTTTTGTTCGAGATGGGACCCCATGCTTCAAGGTAATGAGATTATTCTGTTCTTGAGACTGATTTAAACTGATTTCTTAATCGTCTTTTTTGCTTTTTAATAAAAAAGGTGAAAATTCAAATTGTAAAATTCAATGAGATGATTAAATAATTTTTAATTTGTTCTAAACTTAGCTTGCTGTTATTGGTGCTGTTATGAAATTCCTTGGAAATTTTAATTTAGATTTTATTGAAATTCCTCTAAGTAGGTATTTTCATTAAATAAATTTTAAATATGTTGGTTCAATTTTTAGGGTTCCCAAAGGATCATAAAACGGGACTCTTACTGTGTGTCTGTTTATCTGTCTGTCACCACAGATAAGACTTCAACTCTCTCAAAAAGAGTTGACATTGTACACAGCTGATGCATTTCTGTTGCCGCTATTACCTACATCAAATACTAGAATCCGAATAATAACAAAGATAGATAGATATAACGCTTTATTGCCCTCACCAAAAAAAAATTACAATAAAATAAAATACCTACGAAACAAAACCTAATCTTGAGTGGCACAATAGGCGGCCTTACCACTGAGAGTGGTCGCTTCTAGGCAACCTCATAAGTATTTACAAGTAAGTGGGGGTCCCGTACAAAAATTTAGATATTTTTGTGATACTTAGCCGGTTATATTTTGTTTCTCAGTCTCCGTCTCTGAACGTTAACGCTCGAATGAAATTCGGACCAAAATGTATCCAAAGGGCGCCTAGCTTAAGGTTAACATTTGCATTATTATATTTACATTTTCCCGGGTCTTTATCGCGTATTATTTATTTTCTTACCTCGACGTTGTCGATGTCCCCTCGCGACCAAGACCATTGTAACATGGTTGAAACGTCGAGGTAAGAAAATAAATAATACGCGATAAAGACCCGGGAAAATGTAAATATGATAACAAATTGTGTGAATTTAAAAAGTTTATTTACATTATTATCAGAACGCTTATATTAGAACAGCTTCGTTTAGTTATTTGTTTAAACTTAGCTCGAACATCTGGACTAAACCTAAACTATTTCAACTAAGGCTCAGATTAAAATAGTACAGTTAGCATCTAAAGTTAATGACCAAATTCCTATTTTTTTTTCTTTTGATGTTGGATTAAAATTAAAGACATTTTTCGATTTTAATCACGTTGTAGTATGGGAATACAACAAACGTGATTGCGAAATATTATGAAAAATACAAAAGCTGTTGTAGGTATAGATAATGGTACGGAACCCTTCGTGCGCGAGTCCGACTCGCAGTTGGCCGGTTTTTTTTATATCTATTTCGCGTAAAAAGATCATGGAATATGTTTGAGATAATACCTACTAGTAAAGTACCTACTAGTAGTAGGTACATGGAAGGTAGAGTTTTCATGGAAATAGTTATTTTTTTAAGAGGATAGTCTCCATTCTCTTTCTCCATACAAACGTAGTTTAAATTTTCCTCCCTGGATAAAGACATTAGAGCAAATATGTTTATGCCATAAAACCTATATCTGTCATGACAATGCATCTACCTTTTTTTTTTTTTTTATTTTCTAATTAAAATAATAATAATAAATAAAAAAAAAAAAGGTAGATGCATAGTCATGATGCATATAAGATTTATGGCATAAACATATTTGCTCTAATATCTTTATCCAGGGAGGAAAATTTAAACTACGTTTGTATGGAGTAAGAGAATGGAGACGATCCTCTTAAGAATAATATGTCTGTCCTGTTTATTATGACTTATAACTTTTGCTGCTGACTGTACCTACAGATACTAAGAGATCGTGTATGCAAATGCATCGGTTACAGAATGGAGTAAATTCTGCTCCAATTTACTCCATTCTAGCTGAATAGATGCGAATTCAATGTTTAACAGGTAAAAGTCGATTCTAGTACTTTCATTGTGGTTCTAGTCGTCAGCGATCTACATACAATTAAGTTATAAGAATTTATCTCAATGTCTGTCTGTCTATTACTAACACATTTCAATTATTATAAAATACTAGCTGACCCGGCAAACGTTGTTTTGCCTTATTAATTAAAGATAGTAGACGATTCTCAGACCTATTGAATACGTATACAAAATTTCAAAAAAATCGGTCAAGCCGTTTCGGAGGAGTACGGTAACTAACACTGTGACATGTAAATTTTATATATTAGATGTATGTTAGTCTGTAAGGTAAATCTGTAAATTTATGGGCCTTGGTTGCATGAAATAAATGGTTATTATCATTATTATGTATAACGCTTTGACGCCTAAACTGCTGAACCGATTTTGATGAGTTTTTGTATAGAGATGGATAGGACGTTGAAAAAAGACATAGGCTACTTTTGATCCTGTAAATCTAAATTCAATTCGAATGTATGTTTTGTGTGAGTAAGTATGTTGAACAAAAATCATTTTTTAATAGAAAAAAACTTAATGTAGGAGCCAAAACGTATACAGAGCCACAGCTATTAGGTGACCTATTTCAGAAACTTAGATCAAAAAGGTAAACAAAAAACCCATACATTTATAAATGACAGCTCTTTATTTACTTTTTACTTAAAATTAACAGTTCTTTGTTTACATTTTTGATCTAAGTTTTTTGAAATAGAACATAGTTTTACGTCTAAGGAGACGTAATACTTAGATAAAAACAAATAAGGGCAGATACGGTACCTAGCCACGGCAAATGAGACGATAAAACTGCGTCAGCTGACGCACTAGCCTCAGTTGTATGTGGAACCGTTGTCACGTGAACACGTAGGTACTTGAGTTTCTAGCTCATTTTTCGACTACGCAATGTTAAAATGTACCGTATCTTCCCCTATAAGAACATCGTTGACGTAATACTGTTCTTTACCCATACTGCGACAAAGCCTAAGATAAACAACAGTAGTTTATCAAAGACAAAGCTAAGAAAATAAATGAATGAGCCACGTCTTAGTAACTTAAGACAGACTTAACTTGTAATTAAGTGATTAGAAAACTATAGAAGACAATCTTCTTGTTTAACTTAGATTATAGACAGCTATGGAGTAGAAATTTTTAAATGAAACTATTTTTAAAAGCAAATAGATGAATGAGCCTCGTCTAAGTAACTTAACACACACTTAACTTGTAATTAAGTGATTAGAAAACTATAGAAGACAATATTATTGTTTTACTTAGATTAAAGACAGCTATGGAGTAAAAATATTCTTTAAATTTACACGATTTCCGTCCATTATTAATATTAGAAGTTCTTGAGTTTCGCATGTGTTTTTAGGGTTAATAGATATGGATGGAAATCGTGTTAGTTTAAAAAGTATATAATCCCGCTGATCAAATTGACCGTTAACCTTTATTCCATAACCCCCTCGCTCCATTACAAAATAACAGAAATATTTTGACCCCCAAACCCTTAAAAGCCCCTAAAGGACATTGCTCATAGACTCATAACTTGGACCCAGAGACGTGACGTCATTACTCGAGACGTGAGATCACGACGCTGATTGGCTAGTCGGAGGTAAATCTATTTGAGTTTCGAATCCTGTTCGAAATTTAAGCGTGACTTTAAAAAAGGTTTGGTTTTTGGGGAGATTTTTAGGCGGAATAAAAACAAATAAAATAAATATTGCACAGCGCAATCTAGACTCTTACTAAGCACTAGGCTTGTACTATGGACACTAGACAACAGATATAATATACAAATGATAAATAGACACCCAGACCAGAAATAAATAGGTATTTATTTCTAAGGATAAATACTTGCGGGAATCGAACCCACAACCGACTGAATTACAGTCACAAAGCCACAGAGCCATAGAGGCTGTCCGGAGAAAAATGTTTTATTTTACTTTTTAACCAACTTTAAAAAAAGGTGATGATTATCGATTCGGCTGTGGCTATTTTTTAAAGGTTCCGTACCTTTAAAGGTACAAAAAGGAACCTTTATAAGTTCACTTTGTTGTCCGCCTGTCCGTCCGTCCGTCTGTCAAGACCCTTTATTTCATTTATCTTCGCGATGCCGTTTTCGAAGCCAGCCAAGGCAAGAATATTGTAAATTTGGCAGACCAATGCATTTTTACTGAAATGACTTGAAAAACAGCGCTACGAGAATGCAATGGCCCTTGATAGTATTTCTAATACACATGCCTCAAGCTTCAAAAGTGGATATAGGTACCCAATATTCAATTTACATTATGTAGTTTAAAAAATACAATAAGAACTTCAGATATCTCTTCATAAATTGACAAACTAAATTGAATTGAGACCTATTGCATTGTGACAATTTGCGACCCCATACCATTACACAAGATCACAATGGGCACCGTCCTTTATCGAACCAAATTCAAGGAACGTAAAAGAATGCAATATAAATGCTTGCCTGTTCAGTGTTCAATACAGGCAGTAGAAATGGGACAAACGACGGCGGCTTGAATATTTCCGGGAGATCTATTGAATTAGTATAAAAGTCTAACTAGCTTCTGCTCGCGGGTTCAGCTGCGAAAGTCCCGATTCCGAGGGATATTCCAAAATTTTTATCTTAGTATACCAACACACCACAAAGAACACACTTTCTAAATTTCGTGTATCTAGGAGAAGCGGTTTGGGCTCTGCGTTGATATATGTTTTATCAATACTTAGGTGTTAGGACGACCTGAAAACCTAGCTGTTAACCTAACACTAGAGAGAGCGGTGTTGGTCCAGTGGTAGATACCGCGACTTTCATTCCGAAGGTCGTGGTTTCGAATCCAGGCCGACCGCGCACCAATGTCTTTTTCTTTAAGAAAAATTTAAGTGCGCTATTAACATCGCTCTTACGGTGAAGGAAAACATCGTGAGGAAACCGACATGTCCTAGGATAAACCACGGTCCGAAGGCATGGGATATTCGCCAATGCGGGGTAGGCTCCCGTGGCGTCTTAAGCCCTCTAAGAAATCACGTACAATGGCCCAATTGTGAGGCTAAGTGCGGAAAAGGCTCAGCGAAACTAAACTAACCTAACACTAGGTGTGTCACACCTGACACCACTATACAAAAAGAAGACGAAGAAGGAACCGGTCACATAAGGTTTTAGGAAATGTAACACATGAGCATTACTTGTCAAAGCCCGGTTTCGAATAAAAAACCGGCCAAGTGTGAGTCGGACTCGCGCACGAAGGGTTCCATACCATTATCCATAGAACAGGTTTTGTTTTGAAAGGTAAATTGCGGTTTACGATCTATGACGTATTCAAAAAAAACCTATACTTGATCCCATTCAAATCAATTTTCGGCCTAATATTGTAAATCATAATATATTTTTTAGTTTTATCATTCTCTTATTTTAGAAGAAGATTTCTCTTATTACAGACAGACAGACAAGCAGCCATGACGAATCCATAAGGGTTCCGTTTTTTGCCATTTGGCTATACGGACCCCTAAAAACAGGCATACTATTACTTCTGTCTACTATGACACAAACTTAAACTACATTATTGAGTTTCCCACGATCGCAGTGTTTAATTTTGAGCAACTTGAGCTAAATACACAATTCCTATCTTCCCTTTTTCTTATAAAATATTCTAAGTTACCACTTAAGCTAACTACCTTATACTTAATTCAGGGAAGACACATAAAACAGCTCTCGTTAAGTGAACTACCTACCTCCTCTTTTCTTTATACAAACTTTACAAACGTAGTCGACTGTTTCCTCCCTGGATAAAGATTTAAGCATATGTAAACATTATTTCTTAGTGTTAATTCACACTTAGGAACACTGCTTTTTGAAAAAATACTTTCAAAAACTTAAATCGAATTTAAGAAAGCACCTCTTCGTGTGTATTCGGCTTCGGAAGCTAAGGCTTCGAGTAAAAGGGTACCGCCGGGTACTAAAGTTTTTGAAAGCATTTTTTCAAAAAGCGATATAAGAATAAATATGTTTATGCTATAAGTCCTAGAGCCATGACCCCCTACGTTTTGATTTTGTTTAGTTTTCTTTTTTTTTTTCAATTTTATTTATATTCTTATTAGACGATGAAAAAAAACAAAAGTAGGGGCATAGTCGTGGCAGATATAGGTTTTATGACATAAACATAATTTGCTCTAATGTCTCTATACAGGGAGGAAACAGTCGACTACGTTTGTATGGAGAAAGAATAAGTAGACTGTCCTCTTAAGGGAGTGGGTGATGTGATCTTAGATAATGTTCGCTTTTTAACATCGCTCGACTAGTCTATTACGGTGAACGAAAATATTGTGAATCGTGAGGAAACCGACATGTCCTAGGACTCACCTCAGTCCGAAGGTATGAGACATTCGTTAATCCAGAGTAGGCTCCGTGGCGTTTCACTGCCTAATATATTTATCTATACATCCTTATTTAAGCAGAAATGAGATCAATGGCCTCTAACTCTAAACAACAGCTGATTGTAAACTTATAATTTACAAAAACTACTTCGATTTTTTTTAAAGTGGTAGAACAAAAGTTGTTAGGCTTGACGCCCGATGGGTTTTTACTTGTATAATACTATTTTTTAGGGTTCCGTACCTAAAGGTAAAAACGGGACCCTATTACTGAGACTTCGCTGTCTGTCTGTCTGTCTGTCTGTCTGTCTGTCTGTCTGTCTGTCTGTCTGTCTGTCCGTCCGTCCGTCCGTCCGTCCGTCCGTCCGTCCGTCCGTCCGTCCGTCCGTCCGTCCGTCCGTCCGTCCGTCCGTCTGTCCGTCTGTCACCAGGATGTATCTCATGAACCGTAATAGCTAGAAGGTTTAAATTTTCACAGAAGATGTATTTCGGTTGCCGCTACAACAACAAATACCAAAAACGAAATAAAACAATTATTTAAAAGGGGCTCCCATACAACAAACGTGTTTCAAAAATAACAAGGAGTTTAGTACTACAATGTGAGGTCGCTTCTGATTGGTCAGGACAAATCGAGTTGGTCATGGAATTCAAAATGGCTGCCCTATCTGTCAAATATACCAGTCTGCCTTACTTACCAAAGAGTTTCTTTTATGTTTCAGATTTTCTTTGTGCCAAGGTTTTTTTTTTTTTTGAGTGATTCGGTCGTTTGATGGGAGTAAGAATCGAAGATAAATATTTCATATTTTCCTATAAAATTGAAAAATTGGTTGTTGTAAACCATTTTAGGGTTCCGTATCCAATTGTGATAGTGGTACGGAACCCTTTGTGCGCGAGTGTCGCACTTGCCCCGTTTTTTTTTGTTTTGGTATAGCTCAAGGCTTATTTATCTAGATTTTTTTTAATGAAAAATATGCATTTATAAAAGGAAGGGTGGGTCTAGTTGGTATAGACGTTGGGGTACCGACCCAAAGACGCGAGTTCAAGCCTCGACGCATGTGAAAATTTTCAATTACGTATATTTCCTAAAAATCTGGGTTGTATTATACTTGTAAAAACCTATCATAAGTTTATAACAAAGAACAAAACTTAAACCAAGGCATTGTCTATTTGGTAACAGTATGGCCACAGTTTACCTAGTAGTGTATATATCTATACTAGCAGCTCCCCGCGGTTTCACCCGCATAAGTCCCGATCCCGTGGGAATATCGGGATCAAAAGTAGCCTATAGCCTTCCTCAATAAATGGACTATCCAACCCCGAAAGAATTTTTCAAATCGGACCAGTGGTCTCTGAGATTAGTGCGTTCAAACAAACAAACAAACTCTTCCAATTTATAATAGTATATAACAAACAAACTCTTCCACTTTATAATAGTATAATAGATAGATATACGTACAAGTAAATACCTATAGCCACAAGGAAGTCGACTTAAGTCAACGTCTATTCGTCTGAGCTTGAGAAATGCTATTTAACTTCGTAGGAATTGAATCCAAGATTAGAAATTGTTTGTCGGTGCATTCGAGTCTAGAGTGGGTACTAGGATGGACTTTATGAGGTACAATTAATTTCATTCTGCTTTGGGTAAAGTTATATTCTGTGGAACAGCTTTGTAAAATATACAAGTCTATTATATCTTTACATAGTCTATCTTAACATCGTCATTTCAGGGTTGTGTACCTAAAGGATAGAAAACAGAACATTATTTACTGAGATTCCTTTGTCTGCCTGTCCGTTTGTCAGCAAAATACAGAAATATAAAAAAATAAAAAAAATAAAATAAAATATTGTTTATTGCCATGCTTCATACATATAGTTTTATATAAAAACAGAAAAAAAAAATAAGACAGAAAATATAAATAAATGTGGCAATAGGAACATGCTCAGCATAAAAGCTGTGTTGGCGCGCACGCAGTACCTACGCACCAACACAGCGCTGATTTTCAGCATGTCCCTTTCTCACGTCACAAAAATTATGCATAAAATTAGGTTTGAGGTAATGCTCATTTACAGTTTTTAAGGTAACAACAAACTCAACAAATAAAATTAAAAAAAAAAATACAGTATTTTCAAGTTAGTTCCACAGTAAATAAAGAGAAGTAGTATTTACTTAAGTAGGTACATAAAAAAAAAAAAAATCTTTATTACAATCTACATATTTTGCTGGGTATTATAAAAGAATATATATAAATTATTATTAAAAATTTACTAAAAGTCTACGCCTGCTGCTGCTTTAAATAAGCAGCTCGAACATGCTTTTTGAAAGTCCATAAAGACAGTTCACATTTTCGCAGCGGTGGAGGGAGATCGTTCCAGATTTTAGCAGCACTATATTTAAAACAACCCCTGTATCCCTCGAGATTATGGCTAGGCACTTTTAACCTACTCGCATGCTGCGTGCGGTGATTCAAAGCTTTGGATTTCACATTCCATTGCAGAAGAGAAAACAAATATGTAGTTGATGTAGGAGGTGCAGGTGTGAGATAATGATTGAGACGAATTTATTGACACTACTTTATTGGAAGTTAAATTAATAAAAAACAGAGTTATTTATAGGTTATAGGAATCGTCGACTAGCTAAAGTAGGCACCTTAGAGGGCGCGGCGAGCGCGTGCGTCGCACCGATCGGCTCCCGACTTTTACCGAGATCTCCCGATGTACGATCGCAGTGTTGCCATAGCTAGGAACTTCGTCGTCTACATCTTCCCCCCCATTGTCCGTTCAGGACAATCAATATCGGTGGTTGGGAGAACGACGAGGCGGGTCGCTGGTCTGGTAAGTGTCCCAGTCTTCGTTCTGATGTCTACTATTCGTACTCGTCCGTCGGCACCAGGGTGAACCTCTTGTATGATCCCTTTAGGCCAGGTGTTTCTCGGTAGGTTAGGGTCTACAATTATCACCACATCTCCCTTTTTCAATTCGAACCCTTCTTGGTACCATTTACTGCGAGGTAGGAGTGTAGGTAACACCTCGCGGACCCAGCGTTGCCAGAATAGGTCAGCAAGTCGTTGTGTTGTCCTCCACAGTCTCTTACTATAGATGTCGCCGTCGTCGAATACCCCAGGGACAGGTAAGTTGGAAGAAGAGCCGATAAGAAAATGGTTCGGCGTCAAGCTCTCGGGGTCGGCCGGATCCACGGAGACGTGAGTCAGCGGGCGACCGTTTACCATATTTTCCACTTCGGTCAGTAGGGTGGAAAGTACTTCCTCGCGTGGAGCTCGCTCTTTCAGTATAGTTTTCAGCGCCGTTTTCACACTTCTTATTAAGCGCTCCCAGGCGCCACCCATGTGTGGACTCGCGGGTGAAATAAAATGCCATTCTAGCTTATTATTAACCAAGTCGTTTCTAATTCGCTTCGATAAATTAATTTCTTGTAATGACCTTTTCAGCTCACTATCAGCGCCTCTAAAATTCGTGCCGTTATCGGAGTACATTCTGTACGGCCAACCGCGCCGTGCGGCCATCCGTCTCAAAGCCATTATAAACGAATCAGCTGATAGCGTCGGTACGGTTTCAATATGTATCGCTCGAACTGTTAGGCAAGTAAACAGTACGCCGTACCTTTTCTCGTGGCGGCGGCCCACTGTAACATCCATAGGGCCAAATAAGTCGACACCACAATAAGTGAATGGGCGTTTGTGGTGTGCGAGTCTAGCTTCGGGCAGGTCTCCCATACGTGGTGGAGTAACGGGCTTAGCTTTTCTGATGCGGCACTGTAAACATCGTGACGAGATGGAACGTACGGTGGGACGTAAGTGTAGTAGCCAATACTTTTGTCTCATTTCATTTACTATCATTTCATTGTTGCCGTGCGCTGTCTTCTCGTGATAGTGTTTTACTAATAATTTAGCAATCGGATGGCGTCCGTCTAAAATAACAGGATGTTTCAGTTCGATATCAATTTCAGGAGCCGCTTGGATTCGTCCACCAACTCGCAGCAGTCCGCGTTCATCAAGGAACGGTGTTAAGTTACGTAACTTGCTGCCAGCTTCAACAGGCTGTTTACATTTTAATAAATAAATGTCTCTTTCAAAAGATTGCATCTGTGCGTACCGTAGTAATTCTATTTCAGCTCGCTGCATAATTTCGCAGGTAAGTTCAACACGACGGCAGCGTTTTCTACATTTATCAACGAACAGGAACACATATCCCATACATCTCCATAGACGAAGCCATGAAGAAAACTTAATCGGGTCAGGAACATCAGGTAAGTATATTTTTTCTATTTTATTTACTATATTGACTTGTAATATCTCATCACTTATTTTCTTTTCTTTTTCAGGATTGTAGTTCGGCCAATTTTCACGCGGCGTGTACAGAAACTGAGGCCCACGGAACCATTCGCAGTCGCTATGTAATTCGTAGGTATTCATTTTCGTCGCTACGTCTGCTATATTCATAGCGCTAGGTACGTAGTACCACTCGTCCGCTCGAGATAAATCGTCAATTTCTCCCAGTCGATTCGCCACAAAAACTTTGTAATTGCGTGTATTGTTCTTTATTTGATGTAATACAATTAGGGAGTCGGTCCAGTAATATTTCTTCGTAGGTATAATACGGCTTTCTCGTACTATCGTCTCGGCGAGCCTACAGGCTATAACAGCTGACTGCAGTTCAAGCTTAGGTATAGTTGTATATTTGTTTATAGGTGAGGCTCGGCATTTGCAGGCTATGAATGACACGCACACTGATTCATTATTTATTATTTTTCTCCAGTAGGCAACAGCGGTGTATGCGAGCGGTGATGCGTCACAAAATACATGCAACTCTGTTGCTATCTCCTTTTGACACACGGTGTTAGTATGGGTTTCATTTTTGTCACTCTCATTGATAGGTAATTTACAAAATAACCATCTCGGTATGCGTAGGTATTGTAGTTTTTTAAGAGTTGTTATCCAATCTCGAAAAATGAGGTATTCTTTTTCGTGTATACTTTCATCCCATTTCAAGTCAGATTTCCAAGTGCTTTGCAGCATTATTTTAGCTCTCACAGTAATCGGTGCGAGGAAACCAAATATATCAAATATTGACATCACAATACTTAGTAGCTCTCTCTTAGTAGGTTTCCTAATAAAATCTAATATTTCAGGTGCGATTCGTTTCAGTGATAGGTCGAAACCGAGCGTGTCGTTTGAAGGATACCACAATAGGCCAAGTGTTCTCTCAGGTGAGTTATCATACCCGATATTTATCTTTGTAGCTTGTTTACTTAAGTTTTCTTTTTGCATGCCTTCTAATACTCGTGGTTTGTTACAGGTCCAGTTTCTTATTTGGAACCCTCCTCTTCTATGAATTTCAGACACTTCAGATATCAATTTAGTTGCGGTAGTTTCGTCGTCAACGCTCTCAATGTAGTCGTCCATGTAATGTGATTTCAGGACGGCTTCTACAGCTTCAGGCATCTCATCATTAAACCGCAGGGCGTTTTTATTTTTAATATATTGTGCAATAAAAGGAGAGCAGTTTGCACCAAAAATAAGCGATGTCATAGCGTATGTTTTAATTTTATTCTCTGGTTTGTCGCGCCACAACCATCGCAATGCATGCTGGTCTTCATTTCTAATTTTTATTCGCAGGAACATGTCTTTGATGTCGCCTATGAAGGCCACCGGCTTCTCTCGGAAACGTAGCATGATACCGAACAGGGTTTGCAGCAGGTCGGGCCCTTGTAGGAGGTAGTCATTCAATGAAGTACCAACGGTGGTGGCGGCTGCGTCGAAGACAAGTCTCAGTTTGCATTTGTTTGGGTTGTCAACTCCAAAGTGTGGTAGATACCACACCCGTTTATATTTATTTGGTAGCTCTTCGGCTGGTAACTCTCTGGCAAAGTCGTTTTCAAATAAGTGAGTTATTCGTTCACGGTACCTCGACGCGTAGTCTTTATTTCGTGACATTTTTCTTTCAACGCCTAAAAATCTTCTATGTGCGTTTGGATAGGAATCTGGCATAATTAAATCGTTCTTCCACGGCAGGCAGACTTCCCATCGTCCATCAATCAATCTGGCTGAGTTGTCAATTATCTCGGTTGCGCGAATATTATCTTTGTTTTCTCTTGCCTTAAGGTTCACGCCGATCGAGTCAAACGCAAATGATTCTCGTACGAGTTCGTGTAGGTATTTACTATCTCTCACATTATCAGGTACATTGTCTATATAATATTGTTGTGATAGGTAGGTAGGCGCGGGCGCGTCTGCCCCTGTGTGCGTCTGACACTGACCGGTGGACGCGGCCGCGGAGATCGGTGTGTGAGTGACGTCGCGGTCGTCCGGCGCGCTGTCGTCACATAGCGTCGTTGTTAGCATAAGCGCAGTGGTTGGATGTCCGCTGCGGGTCGTAGGTACGATTCCGTGCACACACCATCCGAGTGGAGTTAAAGTAGCACGCGGTTCGTTCTTCCCGCGATAAACAGTTTTTAGCGACACTAATAGTTGGAAATTGTCTTGACCTATTAGAAGTTTAGGTTTCACGTTATAACAACACAGACTGTCTTTTAAGTCACGTAAATGTTCGTAGGTATCAATGTTCACTTTAGATAACTTCTGCACAGGTAGATCTAATTCACTTATTTTTCGTGCGCGGACTTCATAGCACTGGTTATTGTTATTCGATAGTCTAAAGTTCACTATTTCACTGTGACAAACGATCGCCGAGTCCCAAGCGCCACGGATACGTAAAGTTTCAGATTGTCCCGTTAAGTTTACACTGTCTGCGAGATCAGCTGATATTAAGGACACTGTGGCACCGTCGTCGAGCAATGCATGGGTACGTATAACACCTTTCGGTCCGTAAACGTTCACGCGCACTATTTTTAACATTACACTCGCACTCGGGGACACAAACGTAGTGTTAGCGATAGTTTCGTTTGTAACTAAGTTCGATTCACTCGTCGTAGATAAGTTCGTAGCACTTGTCGTGTCATCGCGCGGCGCACTGTTATTTTTAGGGGGCCAATGAAGCAGGCGGTGGTGAGGTAGACCGCACTCGTCGACGTCACAGGACGCCGCTGGACAGGACTCCTTCCCGTGGCCCGGCATCAGGCACTTATGACATAATCTATGCATTTTCACAATACGCCACCTGTCTTTTCTTAACGCTCGCTTAAACCTAACACAGCTGGTTAGCGGGTGATTTGTTGTGCGGCACAGTTTACACTTCTCACTGTAACTATCGTCGTTGTTGAGTACAGAGTGAACTTGCACCTTTCGGTCGGTATTTCTATTGTTGTAAGTCTTGTACTCAGGTTGACTAGTTATGTAACTTATTCCAGCCGCGGCAATTTTCGTAGCTTCTTTGTGTAAGAACTCGCTAAATATCTGTAGCTTAGCTTTATTGCCGTCGTCGTAAATAAACACATAGTCCACCCATTTGTTTATGAGCGCACTAGGACACTTTGATATCACTGTGTTCAGTAATTCAGGGCTTCTCAAGTAATCAGTCTGATTGATAGACTGAGCGGCTGCCACGTAATTTTTCACTTTCACGGCAAAGTTCACGATTTCAGTGTGATAAGTGATTGGTAAGGGTGGTAGCTTTTTGAATTGCGAAGCTATCTTGTAAATAATTAGCTCAGGTCTTCCGAAGCGCAGTTCTAGGGCTTCTAGGATAACACTCGGCGTCGTGTCACTGATAAGTAATGAAGAAACAGCTTCTTTTGCTTCACCACGTAAACACTTGCTTAATCTCGCGATATTTTCACTGTCACCATATTGACATAGCTTTGTAGACTCTTCATAGTACTTCCTGAACTGCAGCCACTCGAGCGGCTCACCAGAAAATGTAGGTAAGTCCTTAGGTGTAGCTAGTCTAGCCAGGAGTTGCGTGTTAGTGTGACGGGTAGCGACAGCTAGGTTCTCCATCGCTTGACTAATGTAGTGAACGTCACCAGGGGGGCAGTTCAACGGTAACTGAGAGGGAGCGGGGCCCTCGGGCTGCATCTGCGGCTCTTGGCGACTCTTATCTAGCCATTTCTCAATATTATGTTTTGGATTTTGTGTAAAAGACTCCGCCGTGGTGCAGCGAGACCGCTGCGATGCCGCGTCGTCGTCGAGCGCGGCAAGCTCGGCGGCTAGCCTTTTGTCAATTAACTCCATCTCGATTTTAGCTTTAGCTTCGGCTGCCGCTAGCTCTAACTGCTTTCTGCGGGCCGACGAAGACGATTTGTTTGAGCTTTTCTTCGAATCACTACGTTCGGTAGGTACCGCGAGGTCCATTTTCAAACTTCCGTGTGCCTTCGGTACCTGGTTAGTTAATTCGCGGAGCTCGTTTTTTACGTTCAATTTTTCAGATCTAACTTCCAGCTCCAGGGGTAGTGGTGCCAACTTGTCAGCATGTGCGGGATGCATCACCTGAGACTTAGTTTCAGCTTCACGTGCGCAGGCTCCGCGGGTTTTTACGTTGGTGCGGGCTTGCGGCGGCGGTGGTTTTGGCATTCTCGCGATCTATCGTTTCTGTCGATCTGTCGATTCTGTCGTCTATCTTTTCGTTCAAAACCTCGGTATTATCCGGCAGAAGGACCAAATGTAGTTGATGTAGGCGGTGCAGGTGTGAGATAATGATTGAGACGAATTTATTGACACTACTTTATTGGAAGTTAAATTAATAAAAAAAAAGAGTTATTTATAGGTTATAGGAATCGTCGACTAGCTAAAGTAGGCACCTTAGAGGGCGCGGCGAGCGCGTGCGTCGCACCGATCGGCTCCCGACTTTTACCGAGATCTCCCGATGTACGATCGCAGTGTTGCCATAGCTAGGAACTTCGTCGTCTACAAAATATGTAGGCCTTTTATTATGTAAAATTCTTTTCACCATATTAGATAGGTGTGCTTGCCTTCGAGTATTCATCATAAGGATGCCTTTGCTATTAAGATACGGTGTAACGTGCTCGCGCTTTGGAATCTGAAAACAAAACCTGGCACAGGCGTTTTGAACGCGCTGAATGGCATTAGCGGTTTTTACGAACAATCTTGGCCCATATACAGTATCACAATAATTAAGGTAACTGAGTACCAAAGAATCCACTAACCTGATCCTAATAGCCTCAGTGAGATAATTTCTTATTCCGTACAAAGTTTTAAGCCTAAAGAACGCTTTCCTGACATTCATATTAACGTGGTCGATAAACCTCAACTCTCTGTCCATCAATAGTCCTAAATTTTTAGCTATCTCCACCTCTTCAATTAACTATACTAACTATTATATAAATAACTATAACTATTAACTATTATATAAATAAATGATCTGTAAAAATTTCAAATGAGATTTAGCTAGCTGAAACGTCGAGGTAATAAATAAAAATGATTATCTCTAACGCGATCATATGTCTAACTAGCTGTATCCAGCGTTTAAACCGTCATATTTCCAGATCCCGTAGGAATTTTCAGAAATCCTTTCTTATCGGATGCCTACATAACATAAGGAATACACTCTCCAAGTTTCAACTCTCTACTATCAGCGGTTTAGGCTGTGCGTTGATAAGTCATTCAGTCAGTCAGTCAGGACAAAGCATTTTATAGATATAGATAATAATGATGGACGGAAATCGTGTAAGTTTAAAAAGTGTAAGATATAGCTTGGTGACAGATGGACAGACATACAGTGGAGTCTTACTAACAGAGTCCCGTTTTAACCCTTTGAGTCGAAACCCTTAAAAGGGTCCACGGAGAAAAAATTGAGAACCACAAATCGAGCTTTGTATAAAATAAAAACCCTATACCTTAAAAATAAAGACAACAGAAATAATATCGCACCACAGTACCCACTTAGGGACGTGTATCAAAAATTACCAGCGCGTCTTAATAAAGGACCCCGTTATTTTTCTCCTTTGTATTTTGGAGGGAAAAAAGGGATATATTGCGTGCCTTGCGCTTGACAGAGTAGTCGTTATGGTTGAATTTTATGTGAGGTACTTTATCAAGGGATGAACGCGACATAGGGACTACTATCGGTTCTCGATTACAACTCGAAAGATGATAATATTACACTTAGAACGCACTGCGATTAAACGCCTGCGTTTTTCCGTAGATCTGAAACCTCAAAAAATGCAACCCATAGCTTTCAATACAAGTCCACGCATTAGCGTTTTTCAGTGACTGATTTTGCGTGTTGATACGCGGTTCTGCGTTTTCAGCTATTCGTAAACCGCTTGCGTTTGATCGCAGTGTTGTCTGCCTTATGTAGATTTTATTTATATCTTTATATGGCTTGATCCTGACTGACTGCTCATTGCACAGCCTAAGCCGCTGAGAGAACTGAAAATTGGAGTGTGTTCCATAAACGATGTGTCCAATAAGGATTTTTGATAAATTCCACGAAATCAGGACTTATGCGGGTAAAACCACGGGACCTAAAATATAAATCCTGGGGTCTTTTGTGAATGGTGCGTCACGGGGTGGGCTGTTTTTTTAGGAACGAAGTCTGGGTTAGGTAGTTACAGGTATTTTTTTTGTAGTTTTTATTAGTAGTAATCTTGTTTTTTAGTTTGTATTAACTTTGTGAGAAAAAAAAAAGAATTTGAATTCTTTCTTTATTTTTAAGGTGATTATAATTTTAATGTGATGATATGATTAAAAAATTAAAATGACCACAAGTCGTGTTAGCCCAAAGTACTTTTATGAGTGAGTTCCTTCGCAAACAAACTCAAAACAAACTACATTCGAGAGAAAAAAAGCGAAAAAACTGTGTTACATTCGAGAAGCTAACTGAAACAAATGGTAACGCCCCAAAACGGATTGTTGAAGATTTTTCCAGTCCGCTTTCGTCTGATGACTTGAATAAATAAGGTTTTTACTTACTTAGTGACCTGTTACGAATCATGAGGTTGGTGTTGTGAAAATGTGAGATCGTTTACAATGAGGGAATTGAGGGTCAGACTGCTTACTTGAGCTATGAAACTTTGTATGGGAATGGATGTGAGACGATCAACACTTGGACCGCCTCGGCTGTTGCCTATGTTTTTAAAGAGTTTTTTTTAGTAGAGGACATTAATTTATTTAGTATACGTCCCGCGGATTCACCCGCGTAAGTCCTGATCCCGTGGGAATATCGGGTTCATAAGTAGCCTATGTTACTCAGGGTGAATGTAGCTTTCTAATGGTGAACATTGAAATCGGTCCAGTTGTTTTTGAGTTTATTCACAACATACAGACAGACACACACACAAAAATACAAATCTTTCCTCTTTATAATATTAGTATAGAATTATTTAATTTATAAAATAAATAGCATGCAGAACAACTGACCTACCGCTGTGTAAAAATCCACCCATAAGCGGATGAACAGGATAGTATTGGAAGCGCGGCAGTGCCTGGCAGCATCAGTACTTTGCTGGTTGTCCGTTTCAGTGTGGATTTTTGCACAGCGATAGGTGTTCGAACAATGCTGAATAGAATAGAATAGAATCGAAATCATTTATTGTTCAGAACTATGTACATCAGCAGATAATAGTGCTATAAGTTAGTCTCAATAGTTACCACACAGGGCATACAATAATATTATTATTAAACAGTTAAAAATAACTTAATTACAAGTATTGCAAGGACGGATTGCTTTTATGCTACAATACGCAAAAAATGTACGTCACTGGTGCGCAGAGTCAGGGCCAGCTCAAACAGTATTTTGAAAATGATAGGGGATAGATTTGATTGCCCATATATGACTAGATGCGACCATATTCATATTGAGCACTGTATGCGATAGGTAGTCAATTCTTAAATTATTTAATGCATTTTATTATTTTCAAATTGACATCAGTTTAATTTTATTCGATTTTAACCTTTTTGTTTTTGACTTTAATTTAATTTAATTTCTTTTTGCTAATTTTAATCGTAATTTATTCTTTCTCTAATTGTAGTGTGTTATTTGTAATTATTTTTTAGTAATTTAAGTTTTTTTTTTTTTTTTTACTAACAAACTGTCTACTAACAATTTATGGATTGAAATTATCTGAAATAAATGAATTATTATTATTTTTTTTTTTTTTTTATTGCAAAAAAAACAACAACATTAGGTACATTATCATTACTACAAATGACGAAGTCGCAGTCGCAGGCACAGCTAGTGTGCATAATTTTCATTTTTTATATTTTCTGTGATTTTTTTAGATACCTATGTTTATTTATCTACACAATATTATAATATTTTATCTATCCGTAATTAAAACAAACCGTATTAATTTGAAAACACAGAACTCGAGCATCGGAAAATAATACTAAACACATCTTTAAGGCCAATAATTAACAACTACGCGACTCCAGTTTGCATGATAATGCGCCTTAAAACAGGACAAAACAGTATCTAGTGGAACCATAACTATGTATTATCGTGTGGAACCAGTCTAAAGCTGTTACCTAGGAGATAGCGGGTGACAAACGATGCGTAGGTGTGGAGATAGCGTGTTTTGTTACTTGGGTTTGAATTTGAAGGTGAAGAGTATAGTGAGGTAAGATTGGATACGGGATCAGATCGGGGGAAGAGCTTATAAATCGCGTTATAGATAATCATTGTTATTAATTACCTCAACGTTTAGTCTTCTTGGGACCACGCCCGGTGTAACCCCGTTGCCGAAGTAATTAATAACAATGATTATCTATAACGCGATCTAGAGCCTTGTCTAAAAATAATGATGGACGGAAATCGTGTTAGTTTAAAAAGTGTGTAAGACCGTACCTATAACTCAAACTATTTCCCAAAATACTTTGCAACTGCCGGGTGCTACAGATCGGTGCAGGATGAATTGCTCTTGCGAACACCGTGGCTCACACTAAAGAAAATCACTTATTTTGGGAGATATTCGAGTCTTAAGGTCTTCCCCCGTATCCGATGTTACCTGACTATACTCTACTTACCCGAATGTCAGGAAAGGGTTAGGTTTTGTATTCGCCCGTAACTATCTATGTATTCTTAGATTTCTCTTATAGAGTGAGATCCCAGAAGTGGCAGACATCACGTATTTTCTGACGAACGAAATGTGGTCGATTGAGTAGTGTTAGTATGTACTAAGAACGCATGCCTACTTGCTAGCCTGCCGCGACGGCCAATTTTGAGATATCAGGTCATCAAGATACATAAAAAAAATACTTACCTCACGTTAATTCTCCGAGCTGATTTCCACGTATATTTTAGGTAATTTACTTAAAAAAAAGTCGCCAATACTCCCATACACTTTCCGTCGGCCGTATTGCTTTGCAGTCGCTTTAAAGCTCCCAAAACAATTACTCAACTTTACGTAAATTCTGATGCTCCATTTTTATATATGTCCACCAGACAACTTTTTTAAAACTTTTTACAAGAAGACAGACCGATACAAGTGGCCAATTACCCCCTAAACTCAATTTCAATGCCTCTTTGGTTAGGAGCGCGAGGGCATTAGGGGGTTAAGGGGATGATTGGCAACTTGGATCGGTCTGTCTCCATGTAAAAGGTTTTAAAATAGTTGTCTGGTGGACATAATATAAGAATGGAGCATCAGATTTTACGTAAAGTCGAGTAATTAGGTTGGGAGCTTTAAAGCGACTGCAAAGCAATACGGCCGACGAAAAGTGAATGGGAGTATTGGCGACTTATTTTTAAGTACATTACCTAAAATGTACGTGGAAATCAGCTCGGAGAATTAACGTGAGGTAAGTAATTTTTTTATGTATCTTGATGACCTGATATCTCAGAATTGGCCGTCGCAGCAGGCTAGCAAGTAGGCATGCGCTCTTAGTACATACTAACACTACTCAATCGACCACATTTCGTTCGTCAGAAAATACGTGATGTCTGCCACTTCTGGGATCTCGGTCTATTAGGTTTTGCGACGTAGATTTTATAAAAATTAGACAAGGGGTAACTTAGGTTATGTTTTGATCATCTTCTGTTTATGTTTTGATCATTTGTTTTTATAACGATCGTCTTTATCTTCTGTTGCGATTGTCTTTTGTTTATGTTTCAATCTTCGTTTTTTTTTTTCAGTTACAAGCCTAGGGTGTCGCGTAGGTGTGGAGTTTCAGTTTTGTACGCATTACAGTAGGCTTGCTCTTTATTGTTTTTAAGGTAATTTAATTTAGTCGTGAAACCTTGAAATTAGTTTTCCGTTTTTTAAAAGATATAAAATTTGGAGAGTGTGTTCTTTGTGGTATTCACTAAGCGGGGAAAGGGTCCAATTTTGTATTACATTTGTATTCTCTTAATCGATATACTTACATACAAATTGGCACACATACAATAGGGATAATCTTATCCTATCCTAATCCAATTCCCTGTAGGACACGCAAGCGAAGCCGCGGGCAGAAAGTAGTCATAGTATAGATGTAGAAGATAGATACAGATTATTGAGCACCTAACTCTCGACAGAAATGAAAAGCAAACAGAGCAGAGAGTAATAACAGACAATTGATGGCGGATACAAGCACAATATGTCACCTAAATCCACTCACGTCACTATCGGGGTTTGTTCGACTGACTGTTACACCGATACGTAACGTGTTGTATGCTGAGACCAATCTGACGTTTAAAGAAAAAAAAACATGTTTGTTGCACCTTAATTTTTTGATGTGTCTATAGTCACACGTTGAAAAAAAAACAATCATGTTTGTTGGAACTTATTTTATTTTAGTATTTGTTGTCACCTAAATCTACTCACGTCACTATCGGGGTTTGTTCGACTGACTGTTACACCGATACGTAACGATACAACTGTCTAAGGTTCATGCGAGATACAGGTTGGTTACAGACAGACAGACAGACCGACAACATCCCTTCTATCTCCATAGAGAGAGCAGAGAGTAATAACAGACAATTGATGGCGGATACAAGCACAATATGTCACCTAAATCCACTCACGTCACTATCGGGGTTTGTTCGACTGACTGTTACACCGATACGTAACGTCCCGTATGCTGGGACCAATTACACGTTTAAAGAAAAAAAATCATGTTTGTTGTACAAACCTTTTATTTTTTTAGTCTTTGTTGTCATCTAAATCCACTCACGTTACTATCGGGGTTTGTTCGACTGACTGTTACACCGATACGTAACGTGCCGTATGCTGAGACCAATCTGACGTTTAAAGAAAAAAAAAACATGTTTGTTGCATCTTAATTTTTTGATGGGTCTATAGTCACACGTTGAAAAAAAACAATCATGTTTGTTGTAACTTATTTTATTTTAGTATTTGTTGTCACCTAAATCCACTCACGTCACTATCAGGGTTTGTTCGACTGACTGTTACACGAATACGTAACGTGCCGTATGCTGAAGCCAATCACACGTTTAAAGAAAATAAAACGGTCAAATGCGACTGTGCGAGTTAGACTCACGCACGAAGGGTTCTAAATCATTTTACAGAAAAATCATGTTTGTTGTTCATTAATATTTGTTGTTTTAGCGGCAACAGAAATACATAATTTCAACTGTCTAGCTGTCACGATTTTTGATTGATGGGCTTATGCTAATATGTGGATACTCTGCTGGCGGTATAAGCTAACACTTTAGGCGGAAGATCACCGCTGCACTTTATGTAGCAATATTGTCGAGGCTGATTCGTTTTGGAAGCACACAGGTCTTTAGATCTTTTATAATAATGTTTTTTCATATTATTCCAGTTTCGTTTTTGTCTGATATAATCTTAACACTGTTTTACCGTTCTATGTCAAATATTTCTTTCTTTGTTATTCGTTTGCCTTCCCTTGTTTGTCTTGTTCGCAACCACATTACGCGACGGTGTAACCGCGGTACGTTGACACGTCGAAACGTGGCGTAGCAACACTTGCGCATCGAATTAGAGTAATCCCTACTAGGTACCTAAGTGCCGGACATATAAGCTCCAACGATAATCGATCTACATTCGACACGAGTTCTTGTTGGTCTGAATTGGACTCTATGCTTGTTGGGATAGGGTTTAAGATTGTGAGCTTTATTGTTGACGGTGCAATGTCTGTAGTCTGATACCAAAACTCGATGTTTTGGATAAGTAGACAATGCAAATGAGATTTTTGCATAGTTCACTTGCCTTAAGGTTACATTACCATCTAACTTGTTTTACCTTACCGTCACTTACCGTAAAAAAACTCACTGTCTCTTACCATTTCAATTGACTCTTGGGCCTGGTCGGAAAACCAGCGCTATGGCTCAAGTATGTTTACAAACCACAGCTTTTTGCTGAGGCCAGCCTATTCCTTTTTTTTAGAATCTTTTTATTTATTTGAGTGACTTGACTTAACATAGGTATATTACCTTTCTGTTACTTACCATATCATATTCACCAACGAGCCAATGCGTGGCTTAATGCTTTATCCTGCTCTTGTGAGTGACAATCAACGTTAGCGAAAGTGTGACAAAAGTTGAATACACGGGATCGCTTGTGAAGGCTGGACTACAGTATTTACAAACGACCCTATACGTTTGGCAGACCACGACCACAATTCGTTTAATTTGTGTTTTATGTGATTAAATGATTATTTATAGTATACCAAAGAAGAAAATGAACTTAATTCTAGGAGGCACATTGAGTAGGCATATTGCCAAAAGCGATCTCTTCTAACCTTTAGATTGACAAGACGTGAAAGATGATGAAAGGTAGTGTGTAACAGCCAGTCATACCAGTAAGCACCAGGCTTTACAAGTCTCAAAGCTCAAGTAATGTGTCGATAGTCCTACTCACGTCTATCTACGAGTCCTCGGGGTACTATCATTTATTCTGCGCCTTCGGGAACGTTCGTACTAATGAAACCGCATTTCGGAACAAGCAGTTTGTGTGCTCCGATGTTGGTACTTGCTTTGCCAGAATGAGGCACGTTTAAGACGCGCTTTACAGGGTATTTGGATGTTATTTAGCGTCGGGGGGTTGTTCTATTTGTCTAGGCGAACATATTTTCTTTAACATAAATAGAATAATCCTTAAAAACCAGAAAAGCCTACACAGGTAAGACGTTTCCCTTCTTAAAACGACTAAACCTAAGAGAATAGATATACATACTTACACAGATTTTCAGTTACAATTTTTTCCTTTTCCAGTGTAAATTACTAGTTTACATCTCAATTACATCTCATTTGTTTTATATTATTCCCAATAAAAAGTAATTTACGCTGTAAAAATGAAAAAAATATATTTCTCCGTTTTATTTCATTTCGAATGAATATTTTGGAAAACCTTTTGGAAACCCTTTAAAAGTAAAACCTTAATCCGAATAATATCGATATTAAGGTAGAAAATTAAATTTTTCACAATTTATTTTGGTATTAAGTTTGTATGGAAATGGTAACAGTCGCCACGTTCTTAATACCTCAGATCAAAAGGTAGGTAGGTACACTGTTATTTTCATTAAGCATATTCCTATGTTTTTACAATCCACAGGTGAACAAAGCATCATTTTGTAAAGTTATCTCAAAATAACCTAATTTGTTTACGAAAAAACTATGAAGTTTGACAAATAGTAGGAATCATCGAATAGTAGCGCCATCTGAAGTGAGCAAATGGCAGTTTTCAACCTCATTAAACTAAAAAAACCTTAAAATTGAAAAGACCGTGGTCTAAAGATATTTTTATTAATACTAAAATTCTTATAAAACTTACAAATATATACAATTTACAGCTTACAAATTACATACATCTAGAAATACTTATTAATAGATTACTTACAATTCGTATTTGTAAAATGATTGGTTACCGTTGGTTTGGTTATTCAAATGGTTAGTCTCCTCGCGACCAAGACTACTGTAACGTAGTCGAAACGTAAGAGAATTTGAAAATAACAATACGCGAATAAGACCCGGGAAAAATATAAACATAGCTTCTTTGAGTTTTGTAACCAGAAAAAAATACCATTTTTTTTCCTAATAAGTAGGTATACCTAATATGTGTGTTATGGATACCTCAACAAATAACTGCAATCGTCTTTTCTATCGTTTTTTTTTAATTACGATCGTCTTTTGCTTTTATTTCGATCGTCTTTTGTTTCCGTATCGATCGTCCTTAGTATTGGATTTGATTAAGAGGACAGTCTGCCTATTCTTTCTCCATACAAAGGTAGTCGACTGTTTCCTCCCTGGATAAAGACATTAGAGCAAATATGTTTATGCCATAAAACTTATATCGGCCATGACAATTATTGACAATGCCCCTAAGTTTTTTTTTTTTTTTTCATTTTCTTAAATAGAAATAAATTTCAGAAAAACTAGTATATGAAATAAATCCAAACGTAGGGGCATGCGTGGTCATGGCTGATATAGTTTGTATTTAGAAAAGAGTTGGTAAACTATCCCCTTAAATTACGGTATAAAGTCGTTAGCGCGATTTAGCAATAAACAGTCTTATGTGGTGACCATAATTTTAAATATGAGTAGATACAGTATTAACAGATATGGAGGACAATCCCGGTTTCACGTGGTTAGCATTAGTATCCTCTATTTCCTTCTTTGGCTTCCTCTTAGGTCCAAGGTACAGTTTCTGGAGTGCACAGGCTGGGGCTTCCACGAATAGGTACAGCGGTAGGGCCATAATGTAGGTCCAGCTTACTATTCCAGCATACAGCATAATCTGGAAATTTAAAAAAAATATGAAGGGCGGATTCGACCAAAGTTGAATAGTCTCTTATTCAAAGAATAAATAGCTGTTTTTGTACATTTTACCAAACGCAATTCCCATTATTCAACCCTATACGGAGAATAACCGATTTACTACCTAACTTTTTTGGTATTCTATAGATATTTTAATGGCGGACGAATACAAATATTTTAAAAGCTAAATACTTCCGCAAAAACTAACCGAAATATTTCAGGACGTTTCACACAGCGTAAACTAGTCCCAAACTAGAAAAGACCTTTACAATACTTACAGCAGTATAATCTGTGGCATAAAAACTCCTTCTCATCTGTCCTCCATAGGTCCTGAGTATGGTTGCGTGGAGCAACATCGCGCAGTAAGAAAGTCGCCCCAAAGGCTGCAGAGGGCCCCATTCTACGGAACCCACGTAGATTCCTGGAAATAAATAAATTCTGTGAACAACTGTAACACTAGGCACGACGCAGCTCTCCTATACGAGCAGTGAACCATATACTTTGTTAGCTTTGGGGACACGATCTGGGACGGTGCAATTCTGTTAATCACTCCGAAGATCCTCAGCCGATCTTCACAAAAAAGAATGATTCAAATCGATTCAGGCATCTTCGAATAATCGGGGTAGGTACATTACATAAAAAACATATTCAAAAAATATCGCGACGAATTGAGAACCTCCTGTTTTTTGAAGTCGGTTAAAATACTTACGGTTACACCTATAGAAGTACCCAATGATGAACACACAGATCGCCAGCGCGAAGAAGTTTTGGTTCAAAGCGTTGAAGACAGCTGACTCGAAGGCTCCAGCCTCTCTGTGGTGCAGATCCCAACCCATCAGCACGGCTCCCATTGCCACAGGAATTGATATGAGGAACAGGATTTTCATTACCTGCACAACAATTAAAAATTACTTGCAGGAGCCTGAGGTCTCACCGGCGTAAGTCCTGATGCAGAATATCGCCTCCTCCAAGGTCCCATCTATCTCTATACGAAAATCCATTAAAATCGATTCAGCGATGAGATCAAAACAGGCAGATTAAACAGACATATTTACTCTCGCATTTATAATATTAGTAGAGATAGTAGGGTTTATCAAGGAAAAATGTATTTTTAAAAAACCCTCCCGCTAGTCAATCCTTGTAGCGGTACAAGGATTGAATTTTGTGAGAGAAATACCTCAAAAATTCTCCTTAAAAATTAGAGATTATCAAGAATCAAATAAATGAATCTTTAAAAATCTCTCCCGCTAAAAGGATTGATTTAGGATACTAGCTGACCCGGCGCACTTTGTTCCGCCTTAGAGGCAAGAAAAAGTATCCTATGTTCGTATCCTAGTTCTTAGCTACCTCCCGACTAACTTTCAGCCAAATCGGTTCAGCCTTTCTTGAGTTATAAATAGTTTAACTCACAGTACTTTCTTTTATATAGATTTAGTTAAAATTATACCTATAACTATTTATTTACCCAAGAATCGCCCAAGTTCCATTTCTTAGCTTGCGCCTTGTGGTAAAAGTAGGCAGTTAGCACTCCGAGATGGTACCCAGCCCAGTTGCCCTGAGCAGACACGTAGGCGTGGTAGAACGTGTCGTTGTACCCGAATATATCCCTTATTGACCTGGAAATAATGTAGATTTTAGATTATGGGCTGGTTTTTCCACTGACAAATAAATAAATATATATAAATTCTGTGAACAACTCACAGCGCCATCTAGCCCCGTGGAAAGCTACTAAGCTTGTGTTACGGTGACTAGACAACGGATATAATACTTATTCTGCGTTACAGCCGGGTACTTGCCTAATACGCCACAGAAGCCGTCTAAATTCAATTTATCAAAGAAAATGAACAATTTTTCAATCGAAGTGCGAGTATCTTCGCAAAACTTACTGTAGGTATTACAAGATTCAAGGAAAACCTGTTTACTAAGTTTTTTTTTTTTTAGGGTTCCGTACAAAAAGGATAATCGCCTTTCAAATAAAAAAGTATTATCGAAATCAGACTTCATATGCCGGAGTATGGCGCGGACATATCAACAAACCTACATACATACAAACAATATACGGTTAGAATTGAGAACCTCCTGCTTTTTTTTGAAGTCAGTTAAAACCATCTTTCTGTCTGTCACCAGGCTGTATCTCTTAAACCGTGATAGTTGGACAGTACAAAAAATAATAGATGATGTACTTCGGTTGCCGCTTCGGTTATCAACAGGTTAGGTGTGTCTCGCGGTTTAACTTGCGTAAGTCCCGATTCCGTGAGAATTTCGAAAAACTCTATCTAATCGGAAATATTCACACTGTGAATACATCAGCGGTTTAGGCTGTGTGTTGATCAGTCAGTCAGTCAGGACAAAGCATTTTATCGATATAGTTATGTAAACAACCGGCCAAGTGCGAGTCAGACTCCCAGACCCAGACAGACAGATGGGTTCCGTATGACTATCACAATTGGGTACGGACCTTTACGAATCCATAAGGGATTACGAATCCATAAGCCATTTGGATACGGAACCCTAAAAACAGAATATAATAAACATTTAAGTGGGGTTCCTATAAAAAACTAAATACTTTTTTGTGATAATGGTACGGAACCTTTCGCGAGTCCAACTCGTACTTGGTTGGTTTCAGAAGTTAGATCATATCACGCTCGGCTAAGCAATTAGGTACCTACATAGTAAAGTGAATTTATTTCCACTTCATTTATTTAATACAACTTACAGGTTTTTAATAAATAAAATTAATAATAAGTTGTTTTTGGTTTTGACATCAATGAGTTTGATTAAAGACTACGTAATACGGGGTCAATAACTCGGGAATATGTGGCGACCTCTTTGGTTCGGCAACTTATACATATATTTGCAAGTGTTTATGCTTAAAAATAAATATTTGTGTCTCTCTATACTGGGGCTACATTAACGGGCGAAGATTCGTATCGCGTTGTCCCGACAAAAACATTGTGTTCGGGCATACGTAATGTTTTTGTCTACATTAGGTGGGTAAAGATTAGTCTCAGGTTGACTTGATGCTTCGTTGTTCAGTTTGTTGTGCGGCCTATACTGAATTGACGCAGGTGTAGCGTGAAAATTTCCAATGCTATTCACCCTTGGTAAAAAAAACACCTTACAATTTATGAGCTACATACAAAACAAAAAGTTTTTTTTTTCTTATGTAAAAAAGAATTAAATACTTACTCCGGAAAGATGCTGACTCTAATTGGAAGAAGATTCATGAAGTAAGACTGGAGGAATGGAATCAGTAGACTTATGGCCATCACTACAGTTAGAACTGGTACTCCAGCTCTTGGCCACTTCCAGATGATGAGCAGGATCACCAGGGTTATAAGGAACAGCTGGGTGTCTGTGCCGAGGTACCTGTTGACGAAATAGAAAGTATAATTTCTGCTTGTATATTACTCTAGCTAGTTTTACCAGCGTAAGTCCCGATGCCGTGGGAATATCGGGATCAAAAGTAGCCTATGTTACTCCTCGATAATGTAGCTTTCTGAATTTTCGAAATCGGTTTAGTTGTTTCGAAGCTTATGCCTTACAAACAAATGAATATCAGTAAATTATTAATAATATCAGTACAGGTATACCACGTTTTTTTGCGAGGCTAATTTAAGCCAAAAGGGGATTGAAATGGTATTATAGTTTACTCGGAAAGACAACGCCATAATATTTTCACCAAAAACCATTTCAAATTCAGAGAAAAATGTTAAAAATTCCTTTTTACGATAATTCCCAAATAATATAATACATTTATTTATATTTTACAGTTATAATCTTTTTTTTAAACAATAACAATTAAATAAAAAAATGTTGTAATTAACATTTTTTTTATTTAATTTTCATTGTCTTAATAGACGGTGTATAGATGATAACTAGGTACCTGTCCTTTTTCAGGTTAGGTATTCTAAATTTAGTATATAAGCTACATATTATGGTTTCTTATGATGATTATGACGACTTGTAAATCTATTATATTTACCAATAAATAAACTTGAACTTGAACTTCAGTTGCATAGGAATGAGTCGGATAGAATTGTATGAAAAAAAACCGGGCAAGTGCGACACTCGCGCACAAAGGGTTCCGTACCACTATCACAATTGGATACGGAAACCTAAAATGGTTTCCAACAACCAATTTTTAAATGTTATAGGAAAATATGAAGTATTTATCTTCGATTCTTACTCCCATCAAACGACCGAATCACTCAAAAAAAAAAAACCTTAGCACAAAGAAAATCTGAAACTTATAAGAAACTTTTTGGTAAGTAAGGCAGACTGGTATATTTGACAGATAGGGCAGCCATTTTGAATTCCATGACCAACTCGATTTGTCCTGACCAATCAGAAGCGACCTCACATTGTACTAAACTCCTTGTTATTTCTGAAACACGTTTGTTGTATGGGAGCCCCTCTTAAATATTTGTTTTATTTTGTTTTTAGTATTTGTTGTTGTAGCGGCAACCGAAATACATCTTCTGTGAAAATTTCAACCTTCTAGCTATTACGGTTCATGAGATACAGCCTGGTGACAGACGGACAGACGGAAAGACGGACAGACAGACGGACGGACGGACGGACGGACGGACGGACGGACGGACGGACGGACAGACAGACAGACAGACAGCGAAGTCTCAGTAATAGGGTCCCGTTTTTACCCTTTGGGTACGGAACCCTAAAAAACGATGATTTCTCGTAAAATGTGCTTTGTGCTGCTCAAATATTTAAGTATGCCTCAAATTTTAAGTAGCGTTTCTGGACTCGGCTGCTAGAGTATTTTGGTAGTTGCAATAATGCAACCACACAACCGGTGCAGTATGCATGCTTAGTGCAACATTCCAATTTCATGCTCACTTCACCGTCTTACGTCTTACGACATCGTTAGTACTTCCTTTGGCAATCGTTACGCGTCTCCGATTCTATTAATTGCTACATATCCGCATTTTTATTTTAATCGATAGATAGGCTACTAGTCTGTGCCCTGCAGATTTACCTGACCAAGAATTTACCCGGCTTAGAAACATAGCTATGTCTTATTTATGCACTAAGTCATCTATTTTGTGCAGTCTTTTAATTCTATTCATTTAAATATATAAAAATCAATGCCACGTTTCGTTGTAATTTTATAACTCAAGAACCGGCTCACCTATCCAGACCAAAAAAAACGATTAGGCTTTGTTCAAACTATTTAGTAGATGGTTTAGTGAAGTTTGCACAAATCGGTCGAGCGGTTCTACATTTATCACATTTTTTGTAACAATTTGTAGTTGTAGGGTAGGGTAGTATTAGGATAGGGTCGTATTAGTAGTAGTAGAGTAGGGTTAGTAGGGTAGGGTAGAGAAGTAGTGTAGAGTTGTAGGTGTTTTTATATTAAACGGGCAGGACAACGTCTATCGAGTTAGCTAGTAATTTCTATATATTTGATTTGTATTTTAATCGATTGATAAGTTACGCCGGTGCCTTACAGTATTACTCGAAAAAGTCTGACCAAGGCGTTTTACTTCTGGCTTAGAAATTTAGGTAATGTCTTTTATGCACTAAGTCATGTGTTTTGTGTTTAATTGTATAAGTTGCGACATATCCAACTTATATTTTAATCGATAGATAAGTTACTAGACTGCTGTGCTCTGCAGTTTTACTCAAGAAAAAAACACTTAGCCATTTTGCTGGCCTACTGACCTTAGTGCATAAGGCACTAAGCCATGCTAGCCATTTAATTGTATTAATTGCTACATATCCCATTTTTATTTTATACTAGCTGTGCTTTACAGCTTTACTCGAGTGAACCTAACAAAGCCATACCTATTACCTAGTTTAATTTTTATTTAATTTTTAATCTAATTTGGCGAATCTTTAATAACTTTTTGATTAAAAATATAAATATTAGCCTACTTCTGAATACCTACCAAATATTTCACTAACTCTAATTATCTTGAAAGTGACTTTTCCTCGAGTAAACCACATTAAAATTACAACAACCATAAAGATCGAGATGCCCTCACGGAATTAGTCAATTGTCAACAAGAAACCAAGGTTATGTTTACCTCACGGTAAGTTGTTGAGCGTTTCGCAACAGTTAGGCCTGAACTGTTAGGCCCACCGCACTTTGAGCACGTTTTCGTACGAAATAATTCGTGCGCTAACGTACGGAGACGTACGAACAATCCTAGAAAATCATGATCTAGTATTCATTTATCTCAATTCTCAAATCTCAATTCAATTATTTATCTCGATACTAGCAGGATCCCGCCGTTTCACCCGCGTAAATCTTGATCCCGTGGCAATTATCGAGATCTTCTTTTCGTATGGTGGTGTGGCTCGCCCCTAAGGCCTCTTACTTGACCTAACGACTGCTATCAGAGATAACAACCGGGACCAACTGCTTAACGTGCCTTCCGAAGCACGGAGGAGAATGATTTTTTGCCATGCAATTGCAATTATCGGTCACCCATTCAAATAATGACCGTGCCAAGCGTTGCTTAACCGGCACGACCGTTCATGATCGGCAGGTCCAGCTTGGCCAAAGAGCATCCCCAATCATCTCTCCAGCTCAATATCGAGATAAAAAGTATGTGTATGTTAGTCCAGATCTCCAGCTATCTGTATCCAAATTTCGCTAATCATCACAATCGATTCAGTAGTTTTTGTGTGAACGAGTAACAAATATAGTACTATGGAAGTACTATGGATTTCCAAGTACCTACTATCGGGAAGCGCGTAGATTGGATACGAATCTGTTTACATACGACTAATTTGTATGCAGTCTGCCCGCTTTTATAGTGTTTTGAAGGACAAGATTGTTTGCCGTGTAGCCCCGGCATAGAATAGGGCTACCACCTTTCTTCCCGTGGGTGTCGTAAAAGGCGACTTAGGGATCTGAGGGAGACTAGCAAACTTTAAGTTCTCCCCGCGCAGTGGCGGGTAAACTGCTTGGTTGGTGTCGGGCAGGCGGCCGGCCGTAAAAATATTGCCAAATCTATTTGCAGAAGGTATGGTCAATGATGACTTACCTACTGCGCCGACCCCAAACTAATTTGGGGTTTAGCGGACCCCGGGCTCCCGAGAAGAATGCAACCGGGAACATCGCTCGGATGAGAAGAAGGAAGGACAAGATTGTTCGTACATCTCCGTACGTTAGCGTACGAATTAAATTCGGGCGAAAACGTACCCAAAGTGTGCCCGGCCTTAGTTTAAAGTAGGTACCTATCTAAGTAGATCTCGCGAAATACACCTCTAAAATAAAGTCAATGTTTGCCTAAATGAAGGTTGCATTTAGTAATTTAAGTGCAAATAAATTTTAAGACATTATTTGAGACATTTTACAAGTAAATAGAATAAGTTGATACATAGAAACTAGTACAAATAAGTATTGCATGACGTTACACATAGCGTAATCTAGTCTCAAACTAAGCACTAGGCTTGTACTATAGGTACTAGACAACGCGTATATAGGTACTACAAATTGGACGTCGTTATGCAAAAATGTTCCAACCCACAAGTTATCCGAAATTGAGTTAAATATAGATTTTTCTTCTGTTTTCGCGATGTTATATTGAGTTTAAAAACACTTTTCCCCAAGGTCCCTTCTTTAGCCGGTAGCCGCGCTCAAAACCCGCGATAAAAGCTATGCAATAGCTCAAAAAAAAACCCTGCATCCACCACAGTCCACTCACCAAGCCTGAGGCAAGCACAGATACTCGAACGGGAACAAATTGGGGCTCAGTATGACCAGCTGCCACCAGTTCATGCGACACATGTCTCTCTCCCTCTTCACTACTGCGTCCCACATGGGTCCGGAGCCCATGTGGGGTACCCAGGTCATTGCCAGACCCATCACGACGAGGACTGCTGGCATTAGTCTGAAAGAAAAAAAAAGAATTATATACATACTAGCTGCGCCCCACGATTTCACCCACGTGAGCCACGCCACTATACAACAATAAGAAGATTCTTATTAAAAGGTCATGTTACGGTGAAGAAAAATATCGTGAAGAAACCAACATGTTTTAGGGCTCACCACGGTCCGAATGCATGGTACATTCACCAACCAGGAGTAGTCTTTCGTGGCGTATTACTGCCTAACGCCCCTAAGGGGGGGTCTTTGCCCTACAGTTCGACAATTTAGCGGGGTAGCATTATTATAATAATGCTGTTGTTTTCATCCGTAGATTTCTCAATAGTTCTATCCGATCCAGTGGTTATCCTTAGGTGCATTTTATAGTGGAGACAGGGATAATCGCCGGCTTGGTATCCACTTCATAGTTTGCGAGTAAAATTGTTATTGAAAAGGGCCTGAACGTGTTGTTGTGCCTTCGAAAAGTTCGGGGTTCCATAGCCCCGTGATACTGGACATTCCTATGGACTGGACAGACAGTAATGTTTGGTTAACCTTACCTTACCTACAATTTTCAACGTTATTGTCATTGGATAATTCAACGTTTTTACAGTATTAACTTAACGTTATTTACGTTATCAATGTATTTTTTGTTTATTCTCATATATGTACCTGCAATAGCTGCGTCCCGCGTTTCACCCGCCTAAGTCCCGATCCCGTGGGAATATCGACATCAAAAGTTGCGTATGTTACTCAGAGTGAATGTAGCTATCGAATTATGAAAGATTTTTTTAAATCGGTCTAGTAGTTTTTGAGTTTATTTATTCCAACATACATACACACACAAACATACAAAAATACAAATCTTTCCACTTTATAATATTAGTATAGAAATAATCTGCACAAATATCTCAAAACAACTGGTATAAGTAATACATTTTGTTTATTCAACAAAAAATACATTGGTCTATCTCCCGAATGGGCATAATACCACGTTTAGGCGTTGCAGAATATAGGCCGAAGCTAATTTCATTAACAAAAATGTCATAGCTACAACGTTGTGTCGAAATCTCCAGATTATTTCCCTCTCAATTCCGTACAACCCTTGTAGGATGGAAGTTCAGGACGGCTAGAGTTACGTTAAAGAATATAATAACTCAAGATATTTTATTCAAATATTTAATTGTGTTGTTGGTAGAAATATTTTAGGGGATAAATACTTCTTCAACATTTCACTTTCGGCGAGGTTTGAATTCGCGTCTTTGAGTCATTACCCCAACGTCTTTACCAACTAGACCACACGAATTCCCTCCTAGAGCGATACATTTAAAAATGTATATTTTCCTTGTGTTATTGTTATTTCTCGGAGTTTAATTCGAATTCAAGTCCCGAGGGAACACGAGACTTTACACAAAAAGAATTAAAAAAAAAGTTATAATATCTAGAAATAGAAATTCACAAAGGATCGAACTTACTCATCTTTATAATAATACAACATTTTAGACAAACATGGTAGGTCTCCAATTTCGTTGCTAAAATTGAGTTCCCATGTTTTGTGTTTAAGTGTGAAAGACAAACAAATAAAACGGGTCTAACGAAAAACGTACTAGTGAAATGACGAATGTGATAAATAACAGATCTGGCGAAGGTGATCTATCATTACGGAAATACCTACCCTCGGAACGTTTTGAAATAGGGATTATATTTATGTTAAGATATTATAGTTTGTAGTTTTGCTAAGTCATCATCATCATCCGAGCGTGGTTCTCGGTTGCATCTCTCTCGAGAGCCCGGGGTCCGCTTTCCTACTTTTACGTCTCCACTTCGCACGATCTTCGGCATCCCGTGTAGTGAGGCCATTTGCACGCATATCCGATCTTACAACGTCAAGCCAGCACTTCTTGGGTCTTCCCAATCTGCCGCGGCCGGGCGGAGGCGCCATAGCAAGACATTTGTTTCCCACGTAACTAGCCGGTTTTCGTAGAACGTAAGCGTAAGCGGCATTCTTGCAGTTTGTCTGCAATGTCTCGGACATGAAGGCTGCCCCTGATGCGGGAGTTTCTGACGCGGTCTTTTCGCGTCACTCCACACATCCAGCGCAGCATCTTCATCTCCGTGACACGCAGCTCCTGCTTATGTCGCTCAAGCAATGCCCACGCCTCACTACCATACAAAAGGACAGGTCTAATGATCGTTTTATAGACCTGTCCCTTCAGTTTAACCGGCATTTTCGGGTCACATATGACACCAGTTACCTCTCGCCACTTGGCCCAAGCTGCCGAAATGCGGGACTTGACGTCACAATCGATGTCGCCGGACTCGTGAAGCACAGATCCCAAGTACTTGAACTGGTCTGTCCGCTCGACCATGTGACCGTCTACGCAGACAGGTGTGGGATCTGTGGTATTGCTAGCCAAGTATTCGGTCTTCGCTACGTTGAGTTGCAAACCGCCGTTCTCAAGTGACTCTTTCCACGCATTTACACGCCTTCCAAGCCGTCCCTTATCCGAGTTCGCTAGCGCAATATCATCAGCATACATGAGCATCCACGGGGGCTGCTCGTGTGCGTCTCGGATGACTACGGACAGTGCGTCCAGTATTACGCTAAACAGAAACGGACTTAGAACGGATCCTTGGTGGACTCCGACTGTAATGGGGAAAGATTTAGTGTCACCAACAGCAGTTCGCACCACAGAATCGGAATTTCGGTACATGTCCCTGATGGTTTCAATATAAGTTTCTGGCACCCCTTTGGACCGCAGCGCCCACCAGATCATCACGCGAGGAACACAGTCGAAGGCCTTCTGCAAGTCCAGGAACAGAAAATGCAGAGGCGTATTCTTCGTTCTGTATTTCTCCATAACGATCCTTAGGGCGAAAACAGGGTCCATGGTACCATGACCGGGGCGGAAACCATACTGGCCCTCCGAGACAGTGCACTCCTGCCGGATCCGAGAGTCAACTATACGCTCGTAGAGCTTCATGGTGTGGGACATGACCTTTATACCACGATAACTTCCACACTCCTGCACAGATCCCTTGCCCTTGAACACTGGAGTGATAACACTCAGTCTCCATTGGGCGGGGATTCTGCCGGTCTCGAGTATGCGGTTAAAAAGGTTGGTTAAGATGCCCACACCACGAGAACCCATAGCCTTCCATACTTCGATGGGGACTCCATCGGCGCCGACAGCTTTCCGATTCTTCATGCAGCGAAGAGCCTTGCGCACCTCCTCAGGCGTTATCAGTGGCACAAGTCCTAGATTCGGAGGGAGTTCCGGTGGCTGCACCTCTTTCTACTGCTTATTGAGCAGCTCGTGGAAATAAGAGCGCCACTTCTCCTTCACCGCGAGGTCCTCGCATAGCAAGTTGCCATTAGGATCTTTTACACAGCGGCACTTGGATATATCCTGTGCCGCTTTGATCCTAGTACGTGCCAACTTGTAAATAAGCTTCTGCCCCTCAGACGTTTCCAACTTATCGTACAATGGCTGTAAGTGGTCCCGTCTGGCTCTGGCTACTGCTCTCTTTGTGGCACGTTTGGCAGACCTGTACGCGTCGCGATCTTCAGGAGAGTTGGACGCTTGCCACTTTTTAAAGAGGGCTTTCTTCACCCTTGTCTCCCCCTGGACTGTGTCGTTCCACCACCAAGTTTCCTTGTCACACTTGCGTCCTCCCTTAGACATACCGAGGACCGACCGCGCCGAATCAGCGATAGACACCTGAATCCAGTGATAGGTGATCAAGTGGTCGGGCTTCTTTTTGAAATATGTGTTCACGAGTGCCAGGTCGGCAGTGGCACACGTACGCAGAATTTCTTCCCCTTCCGCATTCCGACTGCCGTACCCGTAGCCTCCATGAACACGTTCAAATTCCACCCCCATCTCACCCACATGACCGTTCAGATCACCACCCAAAACGATTCCCTGTGACAACGGGATGGCCCCAAGGACCTCGCCGAGTTTATCCCAAAACGACCTCTTATCAGCGTCGCTACAACCGACCTGCGGCGCGTAAGCACTTACTAAGTGAGTAGGAACCCCTCCAATAAGCACCTTCACGCACATAAGTCGGTCGCTAAAGCGATTCACCTCCAAGATATCGTCATGCAACCCCTCAGCGAGCACCACAGCCACCCCGTTCTCTCCACCAGGTGCACCCGTGTAGATCAGCTTGTAGCCATTCCCAATGAGCCGGGATCTGCTGCCTTTCCATCGAGTCTCCTGCAGGAACGCCACGGCCACCTTCCGCCTGGAAAGTACGTCGGCTAGCTCCCTCGCGCGTCCGGTTAGCGTGCCAATGTTCCATGTTGCGAAGCGGAGTTTCGGGCCTCGCGTCTTTAACCGTGCCCGCCCGTGGCACGGTAGCCCTAGTCCACTTGCCACAGGAGTCAGGCGAAACTCCTGCGCGCCGTTATGCGGCGGCGCCCTATCCCTGTGGCCATATCTTTCTCGACTTTCCATACTAGATTTGGCTAAATTTTGACTTTTACGGGAGCGACTGCCGTCTGACCTCCCAACCCCGTAGGGAAAGTCTGCGCCAGAGCCTCGTCCGTTTTTCAGCAGGTGCACCGGCTAGCAGGTGAGGTTGGCTTAAGCCCAACGATCTTAGTGGGCCGCATACACACCCTTTAGTAGTTTTGATAAGTGAGTTGTTATTAATTATTTTATTGTTGTAGGTTATATAGCCTACAATAGGCTATATTTTTAGCTGTTTGTTGTAGAATAAAAACATCAGAACGCTCCCATTCTCCAATAGGTTTTGCTTTCAAATCGCTCCTTCCTCTCTTCCTTACAACCTTACTCACATTCGAACAAATTATAACCTAACTCTGTTACGTAATTCCATCTATCAAGAGCTCCCATTTTTTATGACTATTTCCAAATGTATGAATTTCTTTGGCAAATTTTGCGAGAGTACGGAGAAATGGGGATGGGAAAGTGGTATTTCCCGAGCAAGGCTCTATAAATAAGTGGAATGGTCCTTTGTCGTTTGTGCCGTACCGTTTCGCTTCACTGGCTCCCTGCCTGTCACACTGGGTTTCAAAGGGGTAAATATTGAGCTCTTTTAAATTCCATTTTTTTGGACTGTAGTATATTATCCATTGATGTTTTTTTGCGACCAGAGGCTATATTTTTGAGTCGCTTATGCCACTTCGAGCGATTTAAATAAATCGATTTCTTCTGATTTATGTTCGATATAGCTATTTTTTCTAAGTGAATCGCACATACCTTATCCACCTATTCACTAACGCCATTGGGACCGTCTTCAGAGTGAAAGGATGAGATTCAGCGTACACCAGCATCTTGTATGCCATCAGGAAACCACCCATCACGAAGAATATTTGGACTATCACACGCGCGTTGAATAGGAGACTTTTGAAGAAGTCAGTGTAGGACTGTAACAAGGCAAAACATGCTTCATTTAATGTTCATTATTTAGTTTTATTATTATAAGTTTTTTGTTTTTTTTTTCCGAAGACATCAAATAAAATATTGCCACTCTCGAAGATGTAGCGGTTAAACCTTTGATAGTTAAACTTAAAGACGACTTAAAATTAAACATCTATTTATAAACGCATACAAACTAATAACAAAATAAAACTACAAACTATATACATTTAAAACTAAGCTTACTATTATTTTCCTAACAATAAGTGAGTAGGTAGGTTATTTAAATTCTTTTTTTTTTCCTTTCTTTCATTTTTTTATATTTCGTTCTTTATTCCGTTTTTAGATTAAACACCCGTTCAGTCGGAACTGAAGGTAAGACCGACCAACAAATTACCTACGGCCTAAAGGATTTAGTAGCAAATCATTGATGTCACCATTTGTGGTTTGCGGTTAACACTGTAAGCGACATCGTCAGTTAACAACCGATTATGTAGCATTAATAATTAAGTGAATATGCGTGCAAATGGCCTCACTACACGGGATGCCGAAGATCGTGCGAAGTGAAGACGTAGGAAAGCGGACCCCGGGCTCAGAGGGATGCAACCGGGAACATCGTGAGAGATGATGTGATGATGAATAATTAAGTAAATATGAAGCGAAGAGATCATTGGTCTAGCTCGTAAAGTTGTGCGAGTTAAGCAACGCCTAGCGCGGTCATGACTTCGATGGGTGACCGTACATGTGTGTGGTAAAAATCTTTTCTGTATCTCCTGTGCGAATGGCCGACTGCAATCAAAGGTTCGATTCTTATAAATTAAATATTTGTTTTTAGTCTGGGTGTCTCTCTATGTATAAGAGGTATGTATTTACAAAATAAGAATAATTTTAGGGATGATATCCGAAACCTAGTGACCGTAACTTATGCTAAGGAACTAGTAGTCTAGGATCAGTGGTTTCCGAGATATTAAAACGATGTAATTTTGACAGCTGTCAAACATTTTAGGAATTGAACATTTTGGTCTGAAGATCAATCTTCAAACCATCGATTAATAAATATTCGATAAATCGTTCAGTCGATATTTCGTTATTCGAACATGTGAGTTTCGAAACTAAGTTACGGACCCTTTAATGCAACAGGGCTAATTATGGCATTATTATCATTGTGTTGTTCAGGTTCACAGAATTTATTACAAAGCATTTCCTAGAAATATTTTACAAGGAGAAATGCATCAAACAATTTCCGTGAACAAAGCTTATTTCGTTGCTGTATCGATTTCCATGAAAATTAATTTATAACCTACATTGAATAGGTAGGTACTCGGAATTAAAATATGGATTTCTAGCAGAGTCCCGCAGTTTTACCCGCGTAATTCCCGATCCCGTGGGAATATCGGGATTAAAAGTAACCTATGTTACTCAGGGTGAATGTAGCTTTCTAATGAAGATTTTTTGAAATCGGTTCTGTTGTTTTTGTGTTTATTCATTACAAACATACAAACACACATACACACATAAATACAAATCTTTCCTCTTTATAATATTAGTGTAGAAGGAGAAATGCTTCATCAAAAACATTTTCAGTGAACAAAGCTGATTTCGTTGCTGTATCGATTTCCATGAAAATTAATTTAGAACCTACATTGAATAGGTACTAGGAATAAATTATGGCTTATTTAAATTTCGGCAAAACCTAGGTTCAGGAGAATAGGAAAAAATAAAAGTACCTAATACAGTTCCTATTAAATCGAGTCGCAATCATTGATTTCTATGCACTGGCCTGAATTATATGGACAGGAGGTCTCGCACTGAATTTTATGCCTATTTGATCTCCGGAACTATTAGTTCCATGGACGGTCACCACCATTTCAATTTCAATAGAAAACGCGCGACAACAGCGCAACATGGCGCAAAGATCTAATGTCATTTTGTATGGTATAGCCATTCCAGCGTACTAGTACCTACGTATAGTTTCATTTCAGTGAGGTAAGTACATATGTATAATATTTCAATAATCGGCAGTTCGAAATAACCGTCAAAATCGACCTAATTCAAAGAAAACTTATCTATTTTTCTTACAACAGAAGTTTACAGGCTATTAGGTTTGAGTGGGTCAGGCCGATATCTAAAGAGACAGCCAACCAACCTTCCTTTACTTCGACAAAGTTAACTTAACAGACGGAATTCCGTGGAACTAATCATATTCTTACAAACCACTAATATACTAGCGCCACCATCAACAGAACAGTTAACGTGGTAGCAATCGATTATTCCCAAGTTATGTTTTGCAGACGGATTTATTTGGAAGTAGAAAGTTTGTTAGAGATTACGTAGATGGTAGCGCCACTGGTAATTGAATAAGTAACTTGTTTGGATCTAAGTGAACGGTTTGTTGACCGCATACAGATTACGTAATAGTCTGTACTCGGTGAGTTACTTGACTACTGGTTTAACGAGAAATCTTAGGAAAAATCAATTTGTACCGTAGCGTTTTTACCATTCTGCTAATAGTCCAGGATTCCTGGTAGGTACATTTTTGCAAATTGATTACTATTAAGTTAGTTTTCCGTGAGTAGCTTCATTTTGGTGAGACGTCCAACAATTTCCTATACGAAACTCTCGATTGTGGTAGATAACAGAGGTAGTATCTGTCCTACTACTTTTGAGCGTAGGACCGGGATAACGTACCACGCAATTTGTAGGATAATATGACTGTTAAATTATGTAAATACTAACTAAGTAAATATAAAAAAATCAGCTGGTTAGTAATGATTTATGATGACCTCGTTATCGATATATGTTGAAAGGGGGGGACTCTTTGATCAAACCATAGATTTTGTAGAACAAATTCAAAAGGGTATGATTGGCCCCTCGGATTGGGCTGTCTTCCTGTAAATGGTTTTAAAATAGTTGTCTGGTGGACATAAATAAAAACTTTAAAGTGACTGCAAAGCAATACGTGAAAAAGTGTCTGAAAGTATTGGCGACTTATTTTTAAGCGAGCGCGAGCCCGACTCGCACTTGACCGGATTTTATAAGTACTTATCTCACATTTAACCTTCCCAAGCGTTGCTTAACCAGCTCAATCTACAAACATAAGCCTTAATGTTTATTTCACATTTGCAAGTAAATTAAATTTACAAAGTAAGTACAGTTTAAAACTTAACTGTTGACTTAAATCATAAAACTAAATGGCCAATGTCAGCCTATGGTGAAATATTACGTGCTGAGACGTTAGTAGGTTTTGTAACTGACATTGCTCGGTTTGACCAAACTTGGACTCTTGTTCAGGATCATCATGGCAGATGGGTAGGTATAGGTTTTATGGCATAAAGGTAATATTTCCACTAATGTCTTTATCCAGGGAGGAAACAGTTGACTACGTTTGTATGGAGAATTAGTAGGTAGAATTTCCTCTCTTCGCTCGCTTCGCTCGCTCGCTTTAAAGAAACAATAGGTACATCTGCAAAAACACAACGCATGATCGACGGAGAGCGGGATTCGAACCAAAAACGCATCTTTACTCAAGGTAGACCAATTGGTCAAGTCAGTGCTCCCGGATTTGGTAAAGATGCGTTGTTGATTCGAATCCCGCTCTCCGTCGATCATGCGTTGTGTTTTTGCAGAAGTACCTATTGTTCCTTTTAAATATTTCTAAGAAAGCTCAGTGCAGGCTTAAGCACTTAAAAATCAAATATTATAAAATGGTAATCATCCAAAATAATAAATTATACATACGAGTATTAGGGAAATGAGGTAGTTATCTATTTTTAAATTTTATATTCCTTTGTTTAAGTAGGTGCCTATCTACCTAACAATTTTAATAACTTTATTGAGAAAGATAAGTGGAATCCCCAATACCAGGTAGATAATGTAAATAGGTAATTTTGTTATTAACATTATCTTATCTTGTTTCACACTAAAGAAATACTTATGCTTACAATAAAAATTGTTATGATTAACATACTTATGTTCGTTGGAAAGTCTACCTACTCTTTCTCCATACAAACGTAGTCGACTGTTTCCTTCCTGAATAAAGATATTAGAGCAAATATGTTTATGCCAAAAAATTAACCATCTTAGTAGAAAGAAGCGATAAAATGCAAACTCGCCTGTTTTTCTAAAAATGGGTTCTAAGAAAATATCTTTGACAAGTTTATAAAAATAACCAAGGTTATGCCTCCATGCTTGAAGGCCTACGTGGCGCGTCGGGCGAAGGCCCGACTGCAATGCAGAAGGTTTCAGGTTCGATTCCCGCCGAATGCGTCCCTAACTTTACCTACCCATAGTACAACCCTAGTGCTTAGTTTGAGGCTAGTATGTATAATGTCGTGCAATATTTATTTATTTTATTTTATTTAAATTATTATTTAATTAGTAGAAACCCGGATTCAGTGAATTAATTAGAATCTAAGATTTTGAGATGATAAACACATGAGTTTTCCACACTTATGTATGTGTCACCCTACTTGTAACATACCGGCATACATACGTACATTTTATCTAGACAATAACAGAACTTATTCATAAAACTCCATGGTATCTGATTAGATGAGATAGGCTGCATGCGGCACGGATCTACGTGATCGCAAGTGAAGATAAGATAAATAAAATAAAAAGCAAACTGGGCAACTGAGTAAATATTTTATATTCTATTCTATAACTAGGCTTGTACTATGGGTATTAGACAACGGAAATACTATACTGTTATATACACATACGTTTTTTTTTAATGAGTAGGTATACCTACCTGTTAATTTTATATAATTTTAATTTACATACATTTGTCAAATTTTGCGACGAAGAAAGCTACATTCACCCTGAGTAACATAGGCTACTTTTGATCTCGATATTCTCACAGCATAGGGACTTACGCGGGTGAATTATATTATAAGATGTCATTATGAGCTACTTCATGCAAATAAATACAATTTCTATTTCGATTTCCTGAGTATAAAAATATTTCTATAACTATTTAGGTAGGCAACAGTAGCTTCATTGAAGTTAGTGCAATATTTTTACTAAAACAATATTATTTATTAAGCTTTTTAATTTCAATTAAATATGTATTTGATCTATTTCTAGTACTTGTTGTTATAAAGGCAACAAAAGTACATCATCTGTGAAATTTTCAACTCTCTAGCTATAACGGTTCATAAGATACAGCCTGCTAACTGACAGACAGACGGACAGTGGATTCTTATTAAAAGGGTCCTTTTTATCCTTTGGGTACGGAACCCTAAAATAACAAATTCATACTGATAACTTTGTAAAGTCTAATTGCTTGGTTTTGTATTAGATGGCGCGATGTATATTTGTTAGTTAAAATTAAAAAAAAAACAAGCAAAAAGAAACCAATTTCGACTCGTGAAGGATTTGAACCTCCGACCACCACTATTATAACTAAAACGGGCGCTCTTACCGCTGAGCTAACGAGTCGTCGAACAGAGACCTTGAAATGTCTATATGTATTGTCCATCCTACGAAAGCTTAATATGACGTCATTTGCAGACGAGTCCGTATGAATAAATGCACTGCCTATTCCTCCCCTTCTTCCCGGTTGCTTCCCTCTCGGGACCTTTATATAAAAGAAAATGGTGTTAGTTACACTATTTATAACTCAAGAAGGGCTGATCCGATTTAGCTGAAAATTGGTGGGGAGTGGGGAAAATTGGTGAGGAGTGGGGGCTTCTCCTGGTTCTAAGCTACTTCCTCACCAATTTTAATAAACTAAAATAAAATAGGTACATATTATACTTTTTTGCCCCTAAGGCGGAACAAAGTTCGCCTGGTCAGCTAGTTTTCAATAAAAGATATCTGCCACTGTCTATCTACGTGCCTCAGTCGTAAGAAAATGAAGAGATGCAGTTCATAATTTTATCACGACAGAACCTGTGGCACCTGTGGTGCAGTTGGTAAGCTATAACACGGAATGTCAGGGTTGCAGGTTCAAGTCCTGTCGGGTGCAAATTTTTGAAAAGCATTTCTTCAAAATATAAATCAGAAGATATCTGCCCAATTAAATGTATACCACCAAATACAAACGTCAAAATAATTTAAGGGGAATTCGAACTTTCGAAGTATTTTAAATTACTTGTGCCCTTGTTTTAGTTAGTCTTTCTTTCTTTCCACGTTCGTCAATATCCTTGTCCGTATCTATATGTATCATTTTCGATACTTAATAACACTAGGTTCGATATTGATAATCCCAGTCTGCCCTAGTACACTGATTAGCTAAATTGTGTCCTAACAGACGGACAGACTTACAAAGAAGGTTTATTATTGTGGTTCTGAAAATGGATTGCTTCAGTGGAATTATTAAGTATCTACTAGGACTGTTTAATTTGATATTTACGGTATGTATCCATCATTTTATTTTTATGACGTAACTAGCAGAGTCCCGCGGTTTCGCCCGCCTAAGCCTTGAACCCGCGGGATTTTCCAAAATTCCTTTCTTTGTGAATAAATGCACACCTCAAGCACACGCACCCAATTTTCATATCTCTAGGACCGATTTGGGCTCTGCAGTGATAGTATATAAATCAGTCAGGACATTGAATTTTTAACCCCCGACGGAAAAAGAGGGGTGTTATAAGTTTGACGTGTCTGTGTGTCTGTCTGTCTGTCTGTCTGTCTGTCTGTCTGTCTGTCTGTCTGTCTGTCTGTCTGTCTGTGTATCTGTCTGTGGCATCGTAGCTCACGAACGGATGAACCGATTTGAATGTAGTTTTTTTTGTTTAATAGGTGTCATTTGCGCGAGTGTTCTTAGCTATGTTTGATCAAAATCGGTTCAGCCGTTCATAATATATGTTGGTTGAAGCTCGGAAATAAAAACCGAATGTTTTTAAACAGATAGCGTTATGTAGTCTTCACCTGCTTAAGTCCCGATCCCGCAGGAATATTGGGAAAAAAAGATATCTACATTCCCAGGATAGCATAGGAAAACCCACGTGACAAAACGATGTGAAGTCTTCTATAATACTTTACTAGCTGCGTAACGCGGTTTCACCCGCGTAAGTCCCGATTCCGTGGGAATATCGGGATCAAAATATGTTGGTCAAAATATACTCAGGCTGAATGTAGCTTTCTAATTATTATGAAAGAATTTTTGAAATCGGTCCAGTAGTTTTTGAGTTTATTCATAACAAACATACAGACGCACTCTCTTCGCTGTCTGTCTGTCTGTCACCAGGCTGTATCTTATTAACCGTAATAGATAGACAGTTGAAATTTTCACAGATGATGTATTTCCGTTGCCGCTATAACAACAAATACTAAAAACAAAATAAAACAAATATTTAAGACGGGCTCCCATACAACAAACGGAAATTTTGACTTAACACGCAACGATACCGCGATGTATTTTTGCTACTAGCGCCATCTAGTGACGGAGTGCTTTCGTTAACGTTGCGTTCACAGATTGGTTGGTCTAGTGTTCATTTTAGGGTTCCGAACCCAATTGTGACAATGCTACGGATCCCTTAGTGCGCAAGTGCAAATTTGACTGATTTTTTTTTATTCCAGTTATTCGGTCTAGTGATCATCGGGCTGGGAACTTGGGCCTACATCTGGTTGAATAATTTACTGCACAACGATGAAATTCCCGACATAGATCTCAGGTTCCTCGGTATAATAGTCATTGTGGTTGGATGCATATTGTTCCTTATTGCCTTCTTTGGATGCTGTGGTGCCTTCACTGAGAACAGATGCATGCTCTTTGTGGTAAGTATTTATTTCTTCTGTTTTCGCGATGTTGTATTGAAATTAAAGATATGTTACGGTTTGAATCGCGTGGTATTTATTACTTTTAGCACTGATACAACGCTCAACGTTTCGAGACCTTTCCAGGTATCTTTTTCAGGATAGACTGTCCTGATCTGACTGATAGTCTATCCTGAAGAAGACACCTGGAAAGGTCTCGGAACGTTGAGCGTTGTAACACTTGTAACAATGCTAAAAGTAAAAAATAACACGCAATTCAAACCAAAAAATATTTTTAATTTCAGTCAGTATTTCTTTTAGATATAGGACTTTAAGCTTCTGCAGTAGGCCAGAACTGATTCTTCTCGGACGGTTAACTATAAAATTTATTTGAAACGTCAGTTTTGAAAACAATGCTTATTAACGTTGGGAATCTTTTACTAGGTCATGTATGATGTGAAAACACAATCGCAGAAAATTTTCTCGATAGAATAAAATTACAAACTTTCCTCTAAAATTTACAAATAAATAGCACTAGTCAGTCAATATTTTACTTATACCTACTAATAAAACTTTTATTATTGTTAGATTTCTTTTTAATTGTATTTTTTTTCTTTACTTTCAGTATAGCGTAATCGTTATGGCATTAGTAGCTGGTAAGATTTTCGTCACAATCTTCGTGAATTCCGGAGTGGACAGCTTACAAACTGCGACAAACACATTTTTGAATGACTCGTTCAGAGACTACCCTCAACTTTTTAATGGGATGGAGTTACTGGTACGTATTTCACTATTATCATCATCATCCCTTAAATCCCTTTCAGAAGCCTGGGGTCCACTCTCCTGCTCTTGGGTATATATATACGTCTCCGCTCTGCACGATCACCATACCGTGTGGTGAACCCATTTGCACGCTTATCACCCCTTACGACGTTAAGCCAGCACTTCTTTGGTCTTCCCAATCTGCCGCGGCCGGGCAGAGGCCCCATAGCAAGATATAATAATATGTTCCCCTCGTAACTAGCCGATTTTTTGCAGGACATGAATGACGATTAAAACGTCGAAAGCTGCATTGAGTTTGTAGAAACGATACTACATTGGCTGTTTACAATTGTCTTCCTAGGTATCATATCTACTGTTAGGGTTGACATCAATGATTTTTTCTCATTTTTTTCTTTTCAGTTCAGATGCTGCGGGACAACAGGACCTGACTCTTACGAAGGAATCTACCCCATGGACGCCTTACCTCCCACATGTTGCAACGAGCCCTTGGACAATTTGGACACTATTTGCCCGAGGGATGAAGCTTTTGGGGGTTGTAATAGAATTCTGACGGATTGGATAGGGAATGTAGGAGGAGCTTTTACAGGAGTGTTGATCGCTTTGATTATTATAGAGGTAAGTTTCTAGAAACGTTTGCTTAAATCTAACCCTGTCGGGTATAACGCAGGATCGGCAGGCCCCGGCATAGGTGGATGGATGAAATACCATCCAACAGTTTTAAGATCTTGGGTTCAACAGTTTTAAAAACTACCTACCCAAGATCTTAAAACTGTTCAACAACAGCAACAGCGCCAACAGTTTTAAGATCTCTTGGCTTTAAAAACTGGAAGAGAGCGGCGTTGGATAGAGAAGGATGGAAGAACGTGTTGAAGGATGCTCGGGCTCACAAAGGGCTTTATAGCCACTGACGATGATGACGAAATTTCTAGACTGACAGGGCTATAAACATGTATTAAGGTCGTACTAGCTAGACCATGTTTTGTTTATAATATCATGCAAACAGCTACTGCTAGTAAGATGGATTTGAGAAGCTTGTTTGCCTAACTGCGCCCGCAAATGTTTTTAATCGTGCGGGTTAAGCAACTGTTACCATTTCCATACAAACTTAATAAGTACCAAAATATATTATGAAAAATTTAGTTTTCTACCTTAATATCGATATTATCCGGAATAAGATTTTACTTTTAAAGGGTCCCCACCGCAAGGTTTTCCAAAATAAAACGGAGAAACATTTTTCAATGAAAAAAATGTTTCTCCGTTTTATTTCATTTCGAATGAATATTTTGGAAAACCTTGCGGTGGGGACCTTTTAAAAGTAAAATCTTAATCCGAATAATATCGATATTAAGGTAGAAAACTAAATTTTTCATAATTTATTTTGGTACTTATTAAGTTTGTATGGAAGTTATTGTAAGTAAAATCTTAATCCGAATAATATCGATATTAAGGTAGAAAACTAAATTTTTCATAATTTATTTTGGTAGGTATTAAGTTTGTATAGAAATGGTAACAGTCGCCACGTTCTTAAGCAGTTGGTCTCAGTTGTTATCTCAGATAAAGGCCTTAAGACAGCTTGAAATCACAAAGTCTATTTGAGCCACACCACTAGAAGCCACACAACACAAAGAAAAAGAAGACAGTATGCCTTCTAATACTGTCTTCATTTTCCGATAATTCATAACTAAGAAAAATAACAATGCTGAGGCTGCAGCAATTGCTGCAATTGTTGGGGTGTTTAGTTAGATGACGCTGTGTGTTTGTTCACAAACTTTATTAATTTATTGTTTTCTTTTTCAGGGTGTGATCATAGCACTTACTTTCTACCTATGCTGCTCGATACGAAATAAAAAACGAAGATATTATTAATAAAAAAAAGCTTCTCCAACCTAAACTATGGTATCTACAGTAAAATTATGTATGGAAGTGAATTAAATTACAATAATTTACGGAGTGCTCTAAAATCTAAAACGGACGTGTCACGCCTCGGCGGTCAAGTTGCCAATGTCCCCCAAAAAAGTTTATTGTTTTAATGATTTTACTAATTGCGTGTGAAAGAGAAAAAAAGAATGTCTGAATGAATGAACTCTAGTCTTAATATTAAAACGTATTGATCTATTTTTGTAAATAAATAATATATTTTTTTACGATTTTCTTTTACAAATGCGTTTTTTTTAACAACAAAATCTTGATTTTATTAGGTCATGGCATTGCGAGCAGAAAAACAGATATTCAGATAATTTAAACACATTTTTAGGTTTAATCACTCGGTTCGAATTATTATTAAGCATATTTGAACGCCATACCTTTTGTCCTTATTTCCGCGGCTTCACCCGCGTCAGTCCTGATCCCGCGGAAATATCGAGATTAAGAGTAGCCTATGTGTTAATCCAGAACTGCAGCTGTTTACATTTTAAATTTCACCGCAATCGGTTCAGTATTTCTTGCGTGATTCAAACATTTGTGTCAACAATTTTTTTAATTATTTGTCACAACTGCCTGTCTGTCACTGTCTGTCTGACAAACAAACACACATCTAAACTTAGATTCTTCTTCTGTTTTCGCGATGTTGTATTGAAATTAAAGACATTTTTCGGTTTGAATCGCGTGGTTTTTATTACTTTTAGCATTGTTACAACGCTCAACTTTTCGAGACCTTTCCAGGTCTCTTCTTCAGGATAGACTATTAGACTATTCGTCTATCCTGAAGAAGAGACCTGGAAAGGTCTCGAAACGTTGAGCGTTGTAACAATGCTAAAAGTAATAAAAACCACGCGATTCAAACCGAAAAATGTCTTTAATTTCACATCTAAACTTATTATATTAGTAGATTTGTAGTAAAGCTGAAAAAGTATTGCTTCTTCATGACCCTAGACTAGGTAGGTACCTACATAATAACTATTTGCATCCAATTGCAGACTTTTTGTCCCTTTTCCATTTGGTACATTAAAGATTAGATTGGTTTGTTTAAATAAAATAAAATAAATAAATAATAAATTCTGTGAACAACACACAGCGCCATCTAGCCCCGTGGTAAGCGACTAAGCTTGTGTTACGGTGACTAGATAACGGATATAATGCTTATTTTTATTTTTCTTTTGTAAATACATACATATTATACATAGAGGGACACCCAGACCAGACACAAATATTTATTTTATAAGCATAAATACTTGCACCCGGCGGGAATCGAACCCGCAACCTCCTGCATTGCAGTCGCGATTTCGCACGACGCGCCACAGAGGTCGTCAAAAATTATGCGTACATTCATGCGTCATTTGTGAAAAATCATTAAAATGTAGGTACTTAACGTTATCTGCTTGTAACACGGCCATGACTCGCCCTGATTGCAGTTATCATTGCAAATCTAATCAATTTACAAAGAAAATAGGGTTTATTGCTTTAAAACGTGTTGATAAACTGTTATTGATTAAATTCACGTTTAGATTGTAGCGGGAATGTCCAGTATTTTGAAGCTCTTTGAAATTTAAACGCAGATTGTCCTCCGCATTTTAAATTAAGACATGTAAATATCTCGAAACGTTGTGCATTAAAACAATGCTAAAAGTAATTAACTCCAAGTGATTCAAACCAAAATATGAGTTAAATTTGAATCCAACAACGCAAAAACAGAAGAAAAATGTAATGTTTAGTTTATTCGGCTGCCACTAGAAATCTTTAAAACTCCAACCGCAACTTCAATTATTTTAAGGAGTTTTCTGATGAAAGGTTATTGTTCCAGATGCTTCATCAACTTACCTGGTTTTTTTAGTCTAAAAATCTTTAATTTACTGCATTTAGGAATGCCATTCTGCCACTGAACTCTATAAATATACGCTGGGATTGCTAATACCATACAAAATGACAAAATTCAGTGCGCGATCTTCTGTTGTATTACGGAGGGCAGTGTATTCTGCTCATGATTCCGAAGGTTGTAATCCGACTTTCGCTTTCGCTCTTGTAATGCTAGTAAGGATTATTTTAGTATAGATTATTGCTCCAGTTCCACTTTTCTTCAATAATATATATGCGACAATGTAAATCACATGATTATTGCAAAAAAAAATATACAAAAAAAAACCCCATGAGTTTCTTGTGTCTTCTTCTCATGTCATGGAGGTCGCGATCCGAAGACATAGTAGAGGAGATTAAATTAAAAAAAAATGACATGTCAAAGAGATATCTTGCTATATCCGAATGAATAAACGTACTTTGATTTTGATTTTCACCAAACCAGACCATAATGATAAAAAAGCATCATTTGACCGGACCTCAGACGGCAAAGAAATCAAAAAAGAAACATCCGAATTGATAACCTCCCACTTTCTTAGTAGCCTTAACTTAGAACCAATACAATAAATGGTAAAACTTACGTGCTCAATAAATTCAGGATTCTCCGTGTACCCGTAGCCGATGAAAATCATCGAATGGAGTCCTAGAATCATTACCATCGTGTAGAATCTGAAATAATGTTCATTCTTTAACAACTGGGCTTAGTCAACATCATCACATCATCATCATTTCAGGCCTTTGGGGTCCGTCGTTATGGCCCCAAATGACGATCCCGAGTCACCTCCATCCAACGACTCCCCGCGACCGCTACAATGTCATCGGTCCCCCGAGACTGGACTCTAACCACTACCCACAGTGGTTAGAGGAAAATTTGGCCAAATCCGTTGTCTTTTACTTTTTTTCTTTTATTTACCTATTTATTTGGGCGCAATTCGCACAGGCACAGATTCAATTTCATGCCATTGCGTTGCTTAGTTACTTGATTGAACCATATATTTGTTGTCGTCATAATCCAATACCCAATACGGTCCAATACCTTCGGACCGTAGTGTATTGGACATTCGCCAATCCGGAGTAGGCTCCCCTGGCATCTAACTACCTAACTCCTCTAAGAGTTAACCCTTGCCCTACAGTGGGACAAACGGGCTAACAAAAAAATGTCTTTATACATTTTGCAATGCAAATAGTAAAGAATCCACGTCTCCCACTTTTAAAAGAAGTCAAAATAGTTAGTTTCGCTGGGCCTTTTCCGCACTTAGCATCACAATTGGGCCATTGTACGTGATTTCTTAGAGGGGTTAAGCAGTAAGACGCCACGGGAGCCTACTCCGAATTGGCGAATATCACATGCCTTCGGACCGTGGTGAGTCCAAGAACATGTCGGTTTCCTCACGATGTTTTCCTTCACCGTAAGAGCGGTGTTATATTAGCGCACATAACTTTTCCTGAAAGAAAATGACATTGGTGTACCGTTCTGGATTCGAACCAACGACACTTGGAATAAAAGTCGGGGTATCTACCACTAGACCAACCCCGCTCTGTCAAAGTAATTTAATTACCTTAGAGTCTGGAAACATTTAAACAGTCCACCATCAGCACTGCCTCCATATTTCAAAGCTTTCCAGTTCTTCTGGACGCAGAATGCAAGCATTAGCTTGCTATCTGGAAATTTTAAACTTATTAGGCAACTTCGGGTTTTAACTAAAAACTTTGCCAAGATTTACTACAAAGAAGCCAAAACTTGTTTGATAAGGTTTAGATTTGTATTTAGATTATTACCATAGTTTTTGAAAGTGGCTAGTTTTTTTAGGGTTCCGTACCCAAGGGGTCAAAACGGGACCCTATCACTGAGGTGTACTGAGACTTCGCTGTCTGTCTGTTCGTCTGTCTGTCACCAGGCTGTATCTCATGAACCGTAATAGCTAGACGGTTGAATTTTTTATAAATTTCCATTGCCCGCTATAACAACAAATACTAAATACAAAATAAAACAAATATTTCAGGGGACGATGTTGTATTGAAATTAAAGACATTTTTCGGTTTTAATCGTGTGGTGCTCATTACTTTTAGCATTGTTTCAACGTTCAACGTTTCGAGACCTTTATCACGAGAGTCAATCCTGAAGAAGGGACCTGTAAAAATCTCGAAACGTTGAGCGTTGAAACAATGCTAAAAGTAATAAGCAACACGCAAAAAATATATTTAATCTCAATAAAACATCGCGAAAACAGAAGAAAAATCTACCAGCAATATAAATAAATTCCCAACCCTTACCTTCATCATTTTCTCTAGGCCAAAAGAAGTAGTAAGCTGAACATCCTAGATTGATGAGAAGAACTAACAGAAGAATAGCTCCAATTACCCAATCTAAAGCGTCGATAGGTAGTTGGTCTTCTTTGGTCTTACAGTAGCGGACTGATAATGTCTCCACCTTGGGAATAATAAAAACTTACTGTAAGATGAAACGGTCTAGTGCTAAATATCTCAAATATCATTCCGAGGGCCGTGGGTTCGAATGCCGGCCAAAGTATTTTTCTTTAAGAAAACGTCATATCACTCATACGGTAAAAGAAAACGCCGTGATACCTCACGGCGTTGGTGAGTCCTGGGACATGACGGTTACCACCTTCATGTCCCAGGACTCACCACGGTCCGAAGGTATGGGACATTCGCCAATCCGGAGTAGGCTCTTGGCCCTTGGTCTACAGTGGGACAAATTAGCTGACTAACAAAAAAAAAGGGATTAAAACAATCGCCTTCTATCACAAAAGTTTCTTTTAAATCCTCAAAACTTAGAAAATAACTTATTTCATAGAAATCATCGATTTCCGTATGCAAAAAATCCTTTCTCATCGGATGCGTACATCACATAAAAAAACACACTCTCCTTTCAGACCTCTACTATCAGCGGTTTAGCCTGTCCTGATCAGTCAGCCAGGATAATCTGTTACTAATATTATATAGCGTTAAACTGAAGAGTTTGTTTGTTTGGTTTTAACGCGTTAATCTTAGGAACCGCTGGTCCTATTTGAATTTTTTTTCCGTGTTGGATAGTCCATTTATTGAGGAAGGCTATAGACTAGGTATATATTATATTTTCAAAAAAATTAGGTGGACCAAATCTTGGGCACTGTTAGGCAGTTTAAAGATATAGGGTTGACCCCTCGATTGCTCCCCTTAAAACGGGCTGACCGAAGCCGGGCCCAGGCTGAATCGCGGCTGACCGAGTTTTTTAGGCATAACTTTTAGTGTTCTTTTTACCATTTAAGTCTCCACTTGGTACTCGATGAGGTATGGTTACCAACTATAGGCTCCTAATCTTTACCTGTAATCCATACTCTTGGTGTATACTCCTATTAAAGCACGCCTTCAAGGCCAACTCAGTGTCTTCACTAATGTTCTTAGCTTGACTGATGTCCACTCCACAGTGCTGAGAGGCACAAACTCCTCGGTGCAGCTTCGTGTGCTGGTAGTTCGTGTAGTATTGGGATGAAAAATTCTGTTGACAAAGTTTTCAAAATAAATAAATAAATATTGCACTACGTTAAACACAGCGCAATCTAGCCCCAAAATAAGCACTAGGCTTGTACTATGGGTACTAGGCAACGGATTTATCTACTTACTAAAAAAAAGGTTCTTGGTGAAGTGCGAGTCAGACTCGCGCACGAGGGGTAGTACTAGGGGGAGGGGGGGTACTAGTTTTATTAAAAAAAAAACGGTTTTAGTATGGTAGCCTCACTTTATTATTATATTTTTAGTAAGAGAGGAGAAGAGAAATACATTATTGTGGAATCTCAACTGTCTAGCTATCATGGTTCATGAAATTCAGCCTGTCTGACATATAGACAGACAGTGGACTCTTAGTAAAATTGTCTCGTCCGTTCTTACCCTTTGGGTACTGAACCCTAAAGAGGATCATCCATTCACACAATGCTTATTTACCGCCTTCCTAAACTATTTTAGAAATAGACACCATTTAAATTACCCATTAAACTAGACATTTTCAATAATCTCATCTCCAATCCTCCCTTCTATCTGTCTGTCCTCAATCAGATTGATAAAAAAACCTACGACATTTCTTTCGAAAGATTTACTGTAAACTTTGTTTTCAAAACGTTGAAGGGACATCAATCAGGTCCCTTATTCTGTGACAGGCAAGACACATTGATTTCGTGGAATTGACGTGATATTTATGTGGGAAGATTTAGGTTTAATTTTGTTGGTTCGTTGCTTGTAGGTCGTATTCATAATTGATGATTGTTGCTGTATTTGTTCGGTGGAATCTAATAACGTTTTTTTTAAATCTGCAATAAAACAGACGTGTTTTATAACGGACACTATCGATCGATACCTATCTCAAGTTTTTATCGATTTTTTAGATTTTTTTTAGATTTTTTGGGTGTTGGCACCATTGATGATCATAGACAAGGGTCTATAGTCACATCCCCATAGGTCTATGGTTATGAATGGTGCCAACACCCAAATAACATAAATTATTTTTGATAGTGTCCGTTTCATTGCGTATTCCCCCTACTTATACGAATACGGAGAATACTATTCACATAAAATAAAAATAACCTAACTTACCAACATCTCATTTCATCATAATTTCAACTTTATGATGTGTATAGCCCCTCAGAATGCGGGTCCAAGAGTAAAATAAGTTCCGTCAAATTACTTATTGTAATCAATCTTCCCCGAAACTAGATAAATGACTGGTGAAACGTGAAGTCAACAAGCAAGCCGGCATTACAGAAATTGAATGTAATTAGGTAAACACGATGTAAGTGAATTAAACCATTTAGTTTCCCGTATGTTCATTACATTTTATGGAATTTTCCAGTTTAAATTCGTAAAGAAATATAAAAGCGGTCGGGAGCTACTTCCTGACATCCTAAGGAACCACTTTTTGTTCTACGACTTTTGGAAATTCGAACATTTTTTCAAAAAAATTAAGGTTAGAAAATTTGACAAAAAGTAACCCCGACCGCTTTCATATTCGTTACCAAACCCTGTATATATATAGTTTAGTATTTCTGCTCGAGATGTAACCGGACTTAAGCCGTGTTCCCACCGCACAAATATATATAAATAAGTCATTTCTCTTTCGCCGTGGAAACGCGGCATTACTTCTTGCCAGGTTCTTATGGTAAATGACCTTGCTTTAAGACCTAGCACGGTCGAAAAGTTGTTAACTTCTTGCCCATCCAAAGGATCCCTGGAAAAGATCGCTTTAAACGATAAGGCCGCCCATTCTGCACCTAGCTTAGTAAAGAATGGTCGCGATCAGACGTCAGACGGCGGAGATATCCAGTTTCCACATAAAGCAAATAGTACTTTGTAAAAAAAAAAACGTATCAACCCTTTCTTTTGGCTTTGTCATAGTTGGGTAAAAATCCTTTCATCCTCCATCAAAAACTTGTCCACACTAATAGTAGGTGCCTTCAATGTTCTTCTCTGATAGAGTTATTTAAAACTACCTGAAAAGACTGGTACAGCGGAGTCTCATCTTCCATTAGCACCATGTCTACAATACAGTAGACAGTTTTAGCGTTCTTCAGACAGAGATCTTATATCGTCCAACTCTGATAGAGTTATTTGAACATACCTTCAAGTACTGATACAGGGAAGTCTCATGCTCCAACAGCATCATATCTACAATGCAGTAGACAGCTTCAAGGTTCTTCAAACAGAGGTCTTATCGCCAACTCTGATAAAGTTCTTTGAACCTACCTTCAAGTACTGGTACAGGGGAGTATCATCTTCCATCAGCACCATGTCTACAATGCAGTAGACGGCTTCAGGGTTCTTCAAACAGAGGTCGTAGTCGTCCAACTCTGATAGAGGAGGCATGGAGTAGTAATCGAATGATTGTGGTTGAGCATCTGGGGGAGGAGAAAAAATGGGTCATTTTTACACTCTTTAATTTTTATTTACGCTTTTAAAATTTAATAGATTAGGCTGATAAACGCTTCAATCGGACAACTTAAAGACAAGATTGTCACAATTTATTAAGAGGATTACTTCTTGACGAGCAAGTCGATGTGATTTTTTCATACAGCGAGGGTATAAAGAAAAAGCTCTTTCCCACCCCATAAACATTATCTCATGCTGGTGTTGTGCAGCTAATTAGTAAATTTCTAGAATGCTATCATCATGCTACATAGCTATTTATGCTCTTAATTCCGAAGGTTCTTATCAGATCTTCACCAATTTTCTGATACCAACTTAGATTCTACAAGCTAATGCCGTAATATGAAACATCGGTCGGACCTCACACGGCGAAGACATTCGGTAAAATACACACAAAAAAATAAAAACTTCCGATATGATTACCATATCTACACAGACAAAAATGTATGCCTACTACATCCGATATGACTATTTCATCATTTTTGGAAGTCAATTAAAAACTAACTAAAACCTAGCGGAAAACAGGAAATTAAAATCACAATATTTAAACAATATAAATGATATAAATGACAAAAACGTAACAATAGACATAATCTAAAGAAATTACAACAATTTACATCAAAATTATGAACATTTTTCACCCAATTTAGTCTTGTGACCTTGCACCTAAGGACTACCAAAATATGGTGGTAAAAAGGCTAAATATTTTTTTTATACGGCAACCCTTGGGTAATCGGATTGGGGGCGGATCGTCTTACATAAAATTTTAACTCCTATCATCGGAGGTCCGAAAATGTTTCACATACCATTTATAATCATAATGATCATTCTTCATAAAAAAATTAAAAACTAAATATTAAAATATATAATAATTGAAATTCATAATATCACTATTCATACACTTCATTTTACTAATATTTGTTTTAATATATTTGTTTATCATAATGCTCGAAACTCATAATCATTCCAATAAATAACTTTGATATTCATACATGTGTTTTATTCTAATATTCATTTTTATAAATTTCTTAATCATAAGTGTTTTATGCATAATTATTGAAAATCATAATATCTTTATTCATACATTTGTTTCACCTACTATTGTCATCTTACTTGAATTTTGAAATAAAATATACGGAGCACACCGACTCGGATAGGTTAGGTTAATGTAAGAACATGATTACGCGCAGCGCTTTGGCGAGCGAGCGTAGCGAGCGTGCCGCGGCAGCGGTCGCCAAAGCGCCTAATTACTATAAATAAAAACTATTACTGTCATCTTCATCATGTTATAAATAAAAACTATTACTGTCATAAAACTACTATTGTCATCTTACTTGAATTTTGAAATTAAATATACGGAGCACACCGACTCGGATAGGTTAGGTTAATGTAAGAACATGATTACGCGCAGCGCTTTGGCGAGCGAGCGTAGCGAGCGTGCCGCGGCAGCGGTCGCCAAAGCGCCTAATTACTATAAATAAAAAAAACCTGATATATCTTAATCATAAGTGTTTTTATTACAACATTATTAACTAAAGAGTAATTTCTAAGAAGAAATATAATAATAGAATAGAAAATATAATTACATTATGAGTTAACTCCGTTTCAAAAAGAAGATCGCCAGAACACAAGTCAAAAACCATTTATAATTTCACAAAGAGTTTGATTGGGGTAGTTCATAAAAAGTTTTGTTAAAGTTGCCGTTATTAATACAAAAATTATGATAAATGTCTGTTATAAAGTAAGCTATTCTGAACAACGATATTATGAGTTGAAATATGTTCTTAGTAACAATAATTATGAACTAAAGCAATATGATCATTAAATGTTATGAAGAAAAAAATTATGATTTTAAACTGTTCTTGGTAGTAACAGTATTAATAAAAAAATTATGATCATTAACTATTATGAGCTCCGATGGTAGTAATAAAAATGTCTGAATAAAAAAAGTATGATAAATAAAATTATGAAGAGTGATTATTATGAATTCAAATCGGTAGTAAGACAAACAATAGGACTTAAAATTTTATGTGAGCCAATATGGACCCAATCGGATTATACTATCTTGATACTTTAATAAATGTTAACATTTATTGAAAAACATATCAAGACTAGATAAACGTAGGTACCTACTAATGACATGATTCTGAAATTAGATCAAAAATGGAAACAAAAAACTGTCAATATTAAAGGAAAAAGTAAATAAATAAAATAAAATAACTAGAAATTAAAGACATTTTTCAGTTTTAATCGCGTGGTGTTTATTACTTTTATCATTGTTTCATCGCTCAACGTTTCGAGACCTTTATAGGTCCGACAGTCAATCCTAAAGGTAGGACCTGTAAATGTATGAGTTTTTTTTACATTTTAGATCTAAGATTCTGAAATAGAGAATAGATGTAGATGACATTGCCATATAAAATCACCGGTTATTAACTGACTTAGTAGCATAATTATGCAGGCATTTTAGCCGCCGTGTAACCCCGGCATAGAATAGGGTTACCCCATCTCTTCCCGAGGGTATCGTAAAAGGCGACTAAGGGATTAAGGGGGGAAATAGCAAAACTTATGTTCTCCCCGCGCAGTGGTGGATAAACTGCTTGGTCTCTAGAAGGGTTGGTGTCAGGCAGGCGGCCGGCCTTATAAATATTACCATACCTTCTGCATATAGATTTGGCAATATTTTTAAGGCCGGCCGCCTGCCTGACACCAACCCTTCTATAGACCAAGCAGTTTATCCACCACCACGCGGGGAGAACATAAGTTTTGCTATTTCCCCCCTTAATCCCTTAGTCGCCTTACCTACTGCGCCGACCCCATATATTTGGGGTTTAGCGGGCTCCCGAGCGCTCATCGCTCGGATGAGAGTGAGCATATGCACGCATTTTGCATTGGTAAACCGGTTTTTTTATTTGTCAAGATTAAATAATCAATTTAGCACTTTGTCGTCGAGTTTGATGTACATTAATCATTAAAGTGCTATCTTCATAATGAACGTGGAGGTCAATCGCATAACCTGCGGTAATCCGATAGAAGATTAGTTCCGGATTCACAGTCGACTAGCTAACTGATAGATATTTTATAACAGGGCCCGCTAAATCGCTATGGTGTCTCAGTAAAATCGCAAATAGTAGTCTTCTCATTAGAGAGATGTTCCCGGTTGAAAGAAAGAAAGAAAGAAAGAAAGTAGATTTGTTTATTAGGCCTAGCACAAAGCAACAAATACAAATAGAATAGAAACAAAAGTACATAAGTACCTACCCCCGTTGCATTCCTTTCGAGAGCCCGGGGCCGCTAAACCCTAAAATGTTTGGGGTCGGCACAGCAGGTATGTAAGTCACCATTGATTATATTATATTTTTACGACCGGCCTCCTGCCTGACACTAACCCTCGTAGGGACGAAGCAGTTTATCCACCACCGCGCAGGGAAAACTTTAAGTGTGCTAGTCTCCCTCAGATCCCTTAGTCGCTTTTAACGACACCCACGGAGAGAGATGAGGTAACCCTATTCTATGCCGGAGCTACACGGCTAATACGAAATCGCAATAGTAGTATAATGAATGAAAAATATTACCTATAAATCATTTCATACGTATAGAATCTTGTTATTGAATACTAGCTGCGTCCCACGGTGTCGTGGAAATATCGGGATCAAAAGTAGCCTATGTAATTCCCTGATAATGTAGCTTTCTATTGGTAAAAGAAATTCAGAAATCGGTACAGTGGTTTCAGAGATTACGCTCATTATACATACATACATCTACGTTACCAACATTACATTTTTATAATCTTCTTCTAATATTTAATAATCTTATATATAAAATTTCCATGTCACAGTGTTAGTTACCGTACTCCTCCGAAACAGCGCGACCTATTTTTACCAAATTTTATATGCGTATTCAGTAGGTCTGAGAATCGGCTACTATCTATAATTTATAAGGCAAAACAACGTTTGCCGGGTCAGCTAGTATTAGTATAGATTGACTCCTAGTTCTTGCAATTAAACCTATATACCTATATAGGTTTCAAGGGGCATTGGTTAGAATCCTGTCACGAGAGAATGTTTGATGATGAATTTCTCAGTGTGAAAATATGTCTAAATCAATTATTTTAAACTCTCAAGGTTAATTAATTCATTTTATTTTTCATTTCAATCTCGCCTTTTAATTCATTTTTAAGATGATTTATACAACGAAGCAACTTTTAATCCATACTACATATTTATAGCGCTGTAGTGCCCGGGTCATTGTTAGGTATAGTAGGTTTGCCCCGGACCTATACCCCCTCCCAGCCTAGTCAGCGATGCCCAGAGGAAAGAACAGGTCAATACGTCTGGAGAGTCTTTATTATTTATTTATATTAACATAACTTTTTTTTAAAGAAAGAGACATTGGTGCGTGCAGGATTCGAACGCATGACCTTTGGAATGAAAGTCGAAGTATCTAGCACTAGACAAACACCGTTCTAGAAGGTACGTATTTAGTATTTCGATCATTTATTTCAATCGGAACTGTAGAAATCACTGAGTAGGGATGTTTTGAAAATGATTACTGAAGCAGAACGAATAGCAATGTAAGAACAGGTATGATGACCTCTGTGGTACGGTCTGCGAACCTTCAAGGTCGCGGGTTCAATTCCCGACCTGGATTTTTGAATGGTGAAAGAGTACGACTCTCCTTTCTAAGTGGCTGCACTTGCCTACATATCGGAACAGGAATCAGTCCTCCTTCTTTACCTACGTAAAGTGGTGTGGGTCATCTATACCGGGTGTTTCGAGGAGGGGGTATTAAACCAAAAGGGAGTTGTTCAAAAGGTCTAGGCGAACAACTTTTGTCCTACAACTTTTAGAAATACGAGCTAATTTTTGAAAATGTTGAGTTTAAAGTTCACGTGAAAATCAGCTGTTTCATAAAGTTTGAGGTTATTGGCCTTAAGGTGTCATTTTATTTAATTTGGACAACTACAATCTAAACATTAATTTGCCTTTAATTACAAAAAACACCTGTTTATTTTTTTTTTCAGTGAAACATCTTCAAAAGTTTCGAAAAAAAGTTATTTTCGATAGTATCCGATTCAAAACACGTTATTTTTCTTTGCGGATTCCCCCTACTTACTTTTATAATTTTACCTTTAATTTTTGGGTCTTGACTACCACTCGGGGTCTTACTTGGTGCAAAGGTTGGCCATTGCATACAGAGAGGCAATTCTGCTAGCATCCTCGGCTCCTTTGCGCCGGGTACGTTCAAGGGCGGGTTATTTAATTGACTTTTTTTTATTTTTTATTTGTTTGTGTAATGTGTGTTATATGTTTATTCTTAAATAAAATATTTTACTTTTATAATATTAAAGTACACACTAAGATCTAGAATGTAATAAACATTGGTAGAAACATTAAATACGCAAGCCGCCAGCCGGTTATGAACTTAGGTACCAAGTTTCTCAATAGAATTCCTCCAACCTAAGTAATAGGTAAACAGATAGGTATAACTAAGTTAAGTACCGACCGGACTCTTACGAAAGAAACTTAGTTAACCAAGTTAGACTTAAGTAAGAAGGCGATTGAGTGCGGTCTTGGTTTCAGATGAACTGATAAAAATTGTTTGACATATTTTTTTATTATGGTGCTTATAGTTATGTATGAAGGTTATTTAACTTGTAACTTCTTTTGTTTTTTTTTTAATAATAAAAATCTTAGATTCATCTGTTTTCGCGATGTTGTATTGAAATTAAAGACACCACGCGATTCAAACCGAAAAATGTCTTTAATTTCAATAAAAATCTTTTTAGGGTTCCGTACTCAAAGGGTAAAAAACGGGACCCTATTATTTACTGAGACTTCGCTGTCTGTCCGTCTGTTACCAAGCTGTATCTCATGAACCGTAATAGTTAAACAGTAAATCACAGATGATGTATTTCTGTAGCCGCTATAACAACAAATACTTAAAACTAAATTTAGGTACCAAAAATCTCAATAGATTTTTTCCAACCTAAGTAATAGGTAAACAGATAGAGATACCTACTCTTACGAAAGGGACTCTTACGAAAGAAACTAAGTTAACCAAATTAGACTTAAGTAAGAAGGCGATTGCGGTCTTGATTTAAGATGACCTAATAAAATGTTAAATGATGCGTATACACACGTATAGTTTGTTTTCTATTGAATGATTGGTGAATGTCCCATGCCTTAAAACCGTGGTGAGTCCCAGGATATTACAGGTTTCCTCAAGATGTTTTTTTTTATTGGTCTACGCAGATCCACTACAAATACCAGGTTGCCTGGAAAGGATCTCTATTAGCGATAATACCGTCGCTTATAGCGATCCTTTATATCGATCGCTTATAGCGTCTTTGTAATGTTTTAAATATGGTGTGTACAATAAAGTTCATTCAATCAAATCTTTTTGATGTTTTCCATACATGTTCAAAAACATTCGCGGTTTCGGCATTCGAGGTTTGAACTCGCGTCTTTCAGTCAGTACCCCAACGTTTACCAACTAGACCACACGATTTCCCTCCTCGAGCCACCTATCCAAGATAAGTAGTTTAAAATAATATTCACCATTTTTTTCAGTAAAGTTTTGACACAACACATCCGTAGCACAAAACAATATGAACCACCACATTTTGATGTCGGTTAAGCACTGATCGCTACTGCGACTAGAGCGGCGCGCGCGCAGGTGAAGCTGTTTGTCTTGTGTTGTAATACTTGTTCGTGGTAGGTCGAATTATTTGTAAGTACTGAGGTTTAACTATGTTTTTACGAACGAGCGATCGAAGATTTCAGAAGACCGTAAATTTTAAACGAAGCCCCAACTGCAGTGCAGAAGGTTGTCTGTTCGATTCCCGCCAGATGCAAGTATTTTGCTTAAAAAAATAGTTGTTTCTGGTCTGGGTGTAGGTATCTCTATGTCTCTCTGGGTGTCTAGATGTATGAATTTACAAAAGAAAATTAATTTTAAGTATTAGGTATCTACATCCGTTGTCTAGTCACCGTAACACAAGCTTAGTAGCTTACCACGGGGCTAGATGGCGCTGTGTGTTGTTCACAGAATAAAATAACAAATGTACTAGCACACGAAGGGTTCCGTACCACTATCACAATTGGTACGGAACCCTTTCTTCTGTGAAAATTTCAACTGGGTAGCTATTAAGGTTCATGAGATACAGCCTAGTAACAGACGGAGAGACAGCGGAGTCTCTGTAATAGGGTCTCGTTTTACCCTTTGGGTACGGAACCCTAAAAGCTAAACGTCGATATCAAACACTTCAAAATATCTCAAACCACTTCGGCTAGGTATTGAATAAAAAGTTATTTTGATAATGTTTTCAAATCAAATCCTTCTGAGATGCCTAAAATTTTGATTCATCAAATAAATTCATCGCCGTCTCCCAGATAAGATTTATTTTATTGTTATAACTGAAAAGTTTTAATGGATTTTTGAAATTTATTGTTTTACTTGCGATTGGTTTGGGAGTCTTGACGGGAAGTCAAGAACCTGGATAAAGTAGGATGATGATAAAGATGAAGTAGGTACATCTCATCATCCTCACGATGTTTCCGGTTGCATCCCTTTTGGGAACCCGGGGTTTGCTTTAACACAGTAGGCAAATTTACCTGACAGAGTTACTTTCGCCCTTGTAATGTTGGTAAGGATTATTATATTGTAGACTAGCTGTGCCTGCGACTTCTTTTAAGCGTTTTTCGAGCACCTAGGTACCTATCGCTGTGCAAAAGTCTACACTTACACTTTATAAAAGTATAAAATAGGAGAGCTTATTTTATACTTTTATAAAGTCGGTTTCTTTATAAAAGTATAAAATAAGCTCTCCTACATCAGTCCAACCAAATTATCTGGTATGTGAGCAGAAGTCGAGCAGTTAAACTACATGCCATCCTTCTTTTTTTACGTGGGTATGCGCCTTATGTACCGTCAGGCCACTCTCGGGGGAAAGCGGTCCGGTGTGCTGGGCTTCCAGCCAAAGGTTTACTTACTAAACCCCCTGAACTAATCACTTACTAGGCACGGAAAGGAAACTAGTCTCTTACTTAGGAACACTTTTTATTACACACACACTACTATACACTTTGCTTGAACACTCGGTTAGAAAATCTCGGTTGGAAAACTCTGTTGTAAAAGTCAAATTGACATTATCTACGATCTCGGGTCTATACGTAGCTAGAACGCAACGATACCGCGATTTAGAAATAACATGCTTTTGGAGTGCCGCCATCTGTTATCAAAAATATAACATTAGGCGTAAACACCCCCCACGGTGTCCTTCGCTCGGCAAGTGTCGATGCCAACGCAAACCCAGTTCTCTAATATCCACGCATATATATTATAGCGTCCCCAGCTATGACCAGCAAGGGTATAAAGAGAGGGGTCCGCTGTACCGTCAGGCCACCCAGGTGGGCAACCGTCAGGGATCAGTTTTAGACCGATCGTGTCCCCAAATGCTAGATTCGGTGGAAGTTTGGAAGTGTCGATGCCAGTAGGAATTACTCGTGGACTACATCCACCAACCCTGACAGCGGTGGCCTTTCCAGGTCTCATCTCTGTCCCGATGTCTCTGTCTGAGAGGCGCGGACACGCCACCGTCTCGAGACCCCCAATGCCGATGAGTTGCGATTTATTATTATGTACTTATAGATTACTGCTCTGGTTCCACTTTAACTCAGTACGCACTACGCAGATAGCTGGAGATCTGGATTGGATTAATCTGAAGATCACATATGTTGGCTATTTTTATCGGGACTTATGCGGGTGAAACCGCGGGCGCTGCTAGTTACTCATAATCTCCATCATGTTATTCATATTCGGTACGTGATATTGACAGGTAAAATTTACTTAAGCACATGAAAAAATAAATATAATTCTAATAATATTGATTTAAAGATGATTGAAAATTGTAGGTACCTATGTAGACTATAATATAGGTAGGTATCCATATTATGGATACCTACCTATATAATAGTTTACTTCTACACTGATATTATAAAGAGGATAGATTTGTATTTTTGTGTGTGTGTCGGTTTGTTTGTTATGAATAAACTCAAAAACTACTGGACCGATTTCAAAAACTCTTTCACCATTCGAAAGCTACATTCACCCTGAGTAACATAGGCTACTTTTGATCCCGATATTCCCGACTTAGGCCGTATACAGAAAGAAAGCTGGAAACTTATAAGCGCTGACAAGCGCTTACCAGCGCTTGTCAGCGCTGGTGACCCGCGCAGGAAAATGTATGAACCCGCGCCGATAAGCACTGATCGGTGCCGACAAGCTTCAACACGCGCTGGTCAGCGCTGGGCTGCTGACGTCATAACATCGTCCGATGAGTCCGACATTCTGCCTCAACCTGCTTCCTTTGTGTAGAACGGACCAGCGCTGACAAGCGCTGGTAAGCGCTTATAAGTTTCCTGCTTTCTTTCTGTATACGCACTTACGCGGGTGAAACCGCGGTCCTCAGATCGTGGTAAATAAATGAACAAGCCATGTCTTGAGAATATAATAAGTACATTAGAAGCAATGATTAGAAGACAGAACAATTAAAAAACCGACTTCAAAAATAAATTAAAAAACTGAATTCATTCATGAATTCTGAATTACGAACAGAATCTACCTGCACGACTTCAGACTTAGATATTAGGTTTTTTTAAAGTCGATTTTTAGGGTTCAGTACCCAAAGGGTTAAACCCTTTTATTAAGACTCCACTATCCGTCTGTCAATCTGCCACCAGGCTGTCTCTCATGATCCGTGACAGCTAGACAGTTGAACATTTCATAGTGAATGGATCTATTTCTGTTGCCGCTATAACAACAAATTTTAATACTAAAAGCAAATAAAATAAATATTAAAGAAGGGATTCCAAACAACAGACATGATTTTTATGTGATAATGGTACGAAACCCTTCGTGCGCTCGCACTTGGCCGATTAATAATTATTTTTGTTAAATCACTACTCACGGAAGTTGTCTTATGTATTAATAAAGTCAAATAGTTATAGGTAAACGTCTGTGTACATTATTGTTTAATAGCTTAATTAATATCATCACGCCCATGAATTTGCGCAATGATTTAGGTAGGTGTCTAACAGCCAGCTAGTGAGCGTGGGCGAGTCGGCCAGTTCATTGTTGGCTATTTACATAGCCGGCAAGTAGTCGAACGACTAATTTTCAACCGAGGGGCAAAGATATACTCGCTTTGGCTTCTTCTTCTTCTCTCTCTGTCGAGGGGGTCTTGCTCCTTCGGGCCTGTGGCCCACGGCGTTCTGTATATAATCTTTTCAATTATAAACCTCGAGGTGATCACTCGCGCAACTTCTTCTCATCCGAGCGATGTTCCCGGTTGCATCCCTCTCGGGAGCCTGGGGTCCGCTAAACCCCAAATGTTTTTTTTTAATTTGGGGTCGACGCAGTCGGTATGTCATCATTGAACATGAACATACCGGCGGCCGGCCAACCCTCTTAGGGATCAAGCAGTTTATCCGCCACCGCGCGGGAGAACTTCAGGTTTGCCTGCGACCTGCCGAGAAAATAGATGGTGCAAATGAAGGCTTGTTCCCGCCGAAAGTTGGCACGGGCAGGCGAGGCAAGAAGAAGCAATATTCGAAGGCGGACTTCTTGAAGCCTAGAAGCTGCGTGCAGCTGGCAGAAGCAGCGCAAAGCCACTCGCCTAGCGTCAACGCGGAAATGGAGAAGCTCAGAAAGGAAAATGAGCTTCTTCGTAATAAAGTGGCGATGATGGAGCGCGGGATGGCCGATCTGCAGTCCCAGCTGCGCATCCTAACCGAGATGCGTGCCAAGAAGCCAAACAGAGGAATGGCGGCTGAGGTGGAGGCGGAAATTGCAGTAGATCTGCCAATGGCAGTGGTTCCTGGGACCGCTACTCGGAGGAGACCAGCCTCAGAAAAAGAGGAGTGGGCGAGGGAGATATTTGGCCAAGTGGCTAAATACATGGACGCCCGGTTCGAGGCTCTGAGTGCCCGACTGCCTCCTGAGGAGCGACTGCGCCCCTCCTTGGCTGCTGACCGACGAGGACAGCCTGTGGAAGAGTTACGTCCAGTCACTGTATCGCAGCCCGCTGCTATTTCGCAGGCATTTAGTTATGCGGAGGCCGCTAAGGGGCGCAGTAAGAGACGCCGAGGCAAAAAGCCTCTTGCAGCCCGTGAGGCAGCACAGGCCAATGAGACTGCTCGGGGACCGTTTGTGGCCGAAGGGAGGCCCCAGACTGCTGTACAAAGTAGGCCACTGACGTCACAGTTGTCTGCAGAGTGGTCTACAGTGATACGGGCAAAGAAATCGCAACCCAACCAGGCTAAAAAGTCCAGCCTACGAGTGCCGCAGTCGTCGGTCGTGGTGCTTACCATACACCCAGCTGCTACTGACAGGATTACGTATCCCGACGTGATCAAGGAGGCAAAGACCAAGGTTGACGTCACCTCTCTCGGAATACCAAGCGTAGGTGTTTGGCCAACGGCCGCTGGTGCTCGAAAGATCGAGGTTCCAGGTGCGGACAGCGGCGTAAAAGCAGACCTCCTTGCAGCTAAGCTGCGCGAGCTATTTAGACCTGAGGACGTTGTAGTCACCAGGCCGACCAAAACCGCGGAACTACGAGTAGTCGGGCTGGACGAATCAGTGACGAGTCCTGAGGTGGCGGCCGCTGTAGTCGCTGCAAGTGGCATATCCCTGGAGGACGTAAAGACCGGAGAGATACGACGCAGTTCTTCCGGTCTTGCCTCAGTATGGGTACGTTCTCCGATAGGGGCGGCTAAGAAGCTGGCTGAGGCCAAAAGAATACTCGTGGGTTGGGTAGCGGCCAAAATCAAGGTGCTGGACCGTAGGCCGTTCTTATGCTACCAGTGCTTGGAACATGGTCACACTGGGAACTGCTGCTCGGCAAATATCGAAACAGGGGGCCTCTGTTTCCGGTGCAGTAGGCCTGGTCACAGGGCCGCGCAGTGTACTGCGGAGCCGCATTGTGGTCCGTGCGCCAAGGCTGGTAGCACCGCCGCACATACGGCAGGGTCTGCCGTTTGCCGATCGGCAAAAAAGAAGACCGGCGGTAGACCGGCCAGTGAGAGAACGCAGCAATTACGCCAACAATAATGGCGATTTCTGTTTTGCACGCGAACATCAACCACTGTAAGGCAGCTCAGGATCTTATGATTCAGAGCGCAATGCAGTGGTTGATTTCAGTGGTGGTTACGTGCGAGCCGTATTCGGTCCAGCGTAATCCGGCTTGGATTGCCGATACGGATGGTTTAGTTGCCATGTCTTCCAGGGGTGCGGTTGGCTCGCCGTCTTTCTCCTCGGTTGTGCAGGGACGAGGATGTGTCGCTGGATTACTGGATGAGGTGGCCTATGTCGGGGTGTATATCTCATCTAATGCACCTCGACAAGACTACGTGAGTTTTCTCCGAGAGCTGGAGTCGGTCATGGGCCGGTTTCGCTCTTACCCATTGGTGATCACGGGGGACTTCAACGCCAAGTCTACGGTGTGGGGATCCCCCCGAACCGAAGCCAGAGGTCGGCTCGTGGAGCAGTGGGCGATGGACCACGACCTTCTTTGCCTGAACCGTGGGGCGGTTCCAACTTGCGTGCGACATAATGGGCATTCGATCGTGGATCTGACGTTCGCCAGTCTGATTGTCGCCGCGCGTGTTGGGGATTGGAGGGTTCTTGAGGGGGTAGAGACGCTGTCGGACCATCGCTATGTCCGATTCAGCGTCTCAGCCCAATCGTCGGCCCCTTCGTTTCCTGCACAGTCCTGCCAGGGTCCACGTTGGTCTCTCAAACAATTAGACCGAGACAGGCTCTCGGAAGTCGCGATGGCAGAGGCGTGGCCGACGGCCCCCGAAAGGCCTCTGGATATCGACACTGAAGCAGCTTGGTTCCGGGGGGCGATGACTCGCATCTGCGATGCATCAATGCCCCGCACCGGATCCCAGCCTCCGAAACGCCAGGTGTACTGGTGGAACGCTGAGATAGCACAACTACGCAGAGATTGCGTAGTGGCGAGGCGCCGGTTCACAAGGCATCGTAGGAGGCGCCGCCAAGGTGTCGATCATGCCGAGGTAGAGGCCGGGCTTCACGGAATGTACCGTGACGCCAAACGGGCGTTAACGATAGCCATTGCGGAGGCAAAGAACAGAGCCAGGGAGGAGATGCTGGAGTCTCTGGATCATGATCCGTGGGGAAAACCTTACCGCATGGTGAGGGGCAAATTGCGCCAGTATGCTCCCCCTCTGACCCAGAGTCTCCAGCCCGAACTCGTGGAGATGGTTGTGGAGAATCTGTTTCCCGAAAGAGGAGAACATGTTCCTCCCCGCATGCTATCGGAAGGGCACACTGAGCCAGAGGAGGAAACTGAATCCATCGCAGTCTCTCCAGTGGAGCTCCGTCTAGCGGTTCAGAAAATGAAGGCGAAGAACACTGCGCCTGGCTTTGACGGGGTTCCGGGTAAAGTACTGGCGCTCGCTCTGGTGGAGTTAGGGCCCAGATTTTCAAGTCTGGCCAGCGCGTGCCTGGAGCGTGGGCAGTTTCCTCATCTATGGAGGATGGGCAAGCTGGTTCTGCTCCAGAAAGGGGGCCGACCTGCCGAGTCACCCTCCGCGTACCGCCCTATAGTGCTGCTTGATGAGGCTTGCAAGCTCCTCGAACGAGTTGTAGCTGCGCGCCTCGTCGCGCACTTGGGGAGAGACGGTCCGGACCTTCATGACTCGCAGTTCGGGTTTCGCAGGGAGCGTTCAACGGTCCATGCAGTTTTGAGGGTTAAAACGTTGGTGGAGGAGGCGATTGCCCAGGGGGAGTGCGTCCTGGCGGTGTCATTGGACATCGCCAACGCCTTCAACACCCTCCCCTGGAGTGTCGTCTTGGAGGCGCTTCGATATCATCGAGTACCTCCATACCTCTGCCGCGTGATTGGCGCATACCTCGATGACCGTTGGGTGGCTTATCCAGCACGCGATGGTGGAATGGGGCGGCGACAGGTTACGTGCGGTGTTCCACAGGGGTCTGTCCTCGGGCCACTCCTGTGGAACATCGGATACGACTTCGTCCTCCGCGGTCGCAATCTCCCGGGCGTGAGCGTTATCTGCTACGCGGACGACACGCTGGTAACCGCCCGGGGGAGCACGTACTATACGACGGCAGCCTTGGCTTCCATCGGCGTGGAGGACGTCATTGGACGTATCCAGCAAGTGGGTCTGGAGGTGGCGCTAAACAAGAGCGAGGCTACATGTTTCCACGGCTCATCTTTCGTGCACCCTCGAAGAGCGTATGTCACAGTATGTGGAGTACGGGTGGCAGTCTGCTCAAAAATGAGGTATCTGGGCCTCATACTCGACGAGGCCTGGAAATTCACGCCTCATTTCGAGCAACTCACCCCGAAACTCGAAAAGGCGGCACGGGCGTTGTGTAGCCTGTTGCCCAACGTAGGTGGACCGTCGGTGTCGTGTCGGCGGCTGTATGCCGGCATAGTGCGGTCGATGGCCTTATATGGGAGTCCCGTGTGGGCGGACACTCTCACGAGCCAGAGTCAGGCTCTCTTGCGCAAGTCACAGAGACTGATGGCCGTGAGAGTAATACGCGGATACCGCACGATCTCATATGAGGCTGCGTGTGCGTTGGCCGGAGTTCTACCATGGAACCTAGATGCGAGAGCTCTCGCGTCGGCGTTTCACTGGCGTGAGGAGGCGCGACAAAGAGGTGATCGACCGGCTTCACTAGATGTGAAGGGACATCGGGTGGAGCTTCATAGGTCTGCCGTGGCAGAATGGGAGTCGCGAATGGCGCGACCACAGGCGGGTCATCGGACAGTGGAGGCTCTCCGTCCAATAATGGACGAGTGGCTGGACAGATGCCACGGGGCTCTGTCCTATAGGCTGACGCAGATACTTTCCGGACATGGTTGTTTCGGAAAGTATCTGCATCAGATAGCGCGGAAGGAACCCGACACTCGCTGCCACCACTGCCCCAGCGACGTGGATACTGCCGACCACACGCTTGAGGTATGTGTGGCCTGGAATGTCGAGCGGGACGAACTGACAGCAGTGGTGGGAGAGGACTTATCCCTACCGGGTGTTGTGGCGGCGATGGTAGAGGACGAGGCTGCATGGACAGCTGTCCTTCGTTTCGCCGAAACGGTGATGACTGCAAAGGAGGTCGCGGAAAGGGAACGAGAGGCGTCCTCTCGAACCGACCGCATCCGCAGAGTACGACCCTCAGGGCGTCCGCGTCGTGACAACCTGATGCCTGCATAGATGGGCTCGTAGGCGACAGGCTCGGGGGAGCCTGCTGCCGTGCAAGAGCCCGGGCGGGGCGCACGTGGTTCCCGTGCGCCACTCATGAGGAAGTGGTCGTAAAACTTCTACGGAGCGGGGTCCGGCCGGATCGGACCATTGCCGTTGGGTACCGCGGAAGACTCGCAAGTGCCCGTAGTCCCTGACATCAAGGCGAGTGAGGAACCGGTGGAGCTTTTTAGTGGGTAAACCTATGGCCGCCTACCACCTTTAGGCCATAGGGAGCCCCACACACCGCGCCGCTCTCCCCCGAGAGTGGCGTGATGGTGCATAAGGCTGCATTTTCTCCACCCTAAAAAAAAAAAAAAAAAAAAAAAAAAAAAAAAAAAAGGTTTGTTTGACCTCCCTCAGATCCCTTAGTCACCTTTTACGACACCCACAAGAAGAGATGGGATAGCCTTTTCTATGCTTGGGCTACACGGCAACATCACTTGCGCATCTATTCTCGCCATCTAGTTTCTAGCTCTATATGCCGCTCACTACTCTCTGACTGTAGGACAGGGCCGTTTAAAGTTCAATGCTTAGTACCTACCTTAAATTTAGGTATTTCAATGGTCTCAACGTTAACAACGTTAGGCTCCAGAAAATAAGTAAGTCGTTCTGTAGCACTAGTGAAGGTACTTTATTATAATAAACTACCTGGGGACGTACCTATGTGACATGTCCATTACAAGATTCAAAAAATATATTAAACTTAAATTGTGTAATAAGGCGTACCTACCTACTATAGCACGTCATCATATTTTGATGAAAAGAATCCATGGACATGATTGTTAACTGCTTCTGTTCAAATTACAGATATCTGTATTATGACGATTGTAATATAAAACATGATAAAAAAAATAATTGAAAAAAAAAAACCCCATGAGTTTCTTGTGGTTTCTTCTCATCGGAGTGCGCGTTCCGAAACCACAGTAAAATAAAATCTCGACGTTTCAAAACGTACGTATGTGTGTATAATATACGTTCTAAATGATTAAATGAATTTCGAATTTCAGTAAATTATGGAATAATAATAGTTTATTTCATGCAATTGTTTACTTGGAGGATGGATCTGGGATGCCCCATAATGCAGCATTGGACCAGGGTGCATGTTGAGCATTCTGGATCCAAACCCAAGTATAGGTTAAGATAGGCTAGATATTTTATTTTATTATTTAAATTAATTAATTTTAATTTCTAATTATGTAATGTGTGTTTTTTATGTTTTTAATATCTGCTTTTATTGACATGTAATGTATCAATGGATTTTAATCTGAAATAAATGAATGAATGAATGAATGAATGAATGAATTTCATAAACAAAAGTTACAAAAACTGAAGTTTGATACTACCTTTTAGGTATACCTGTGCCAGGTGGACCCGCTCTTCATAACAGGAATCTATTATCTATCTATTATTATTATTATTTACTATTATAAATTATTTATTTACTATTATAAAGCGGAAGAGTTTGTTTGTTTTTTTGTTTGTTTGTTTGTTTGTTTGAACGCGCTAATCTCAGGAACCACTGGACCGATTTGAAAAATTCTTTCGGGGTTGGATAGTCCATTTATTGAGGAAGGCTATAGGCTACTTTTGATCCCGATATTCCCACGGGGTCGGGACTTATGCGGGTGAAACCGCGGGGAGCTGCTAGTAATAAATAAACCATTATGCTATAAAATAACTAAACATCAGGAGGAAGACAGGTGAAACAAACCACTGAAGTAACGCTACCTCAAGTTCAATTATAATTTTGACGTACATCATTCATCGACTTCATCTTGGCACTCGCAGCGATTGCCATTTAATTTTTATGATAAACGTAACACTATTGTCAGCGTTGAAGCGGCTTTTTATAATTTATTAAAAGCGGCGGATGGAAGACAGAATTTCTTTCTTTCGTAGAATGAAAGTACTTACGTAGACTTAAAACCCTACTGTTAGTACCTATCTCAATGGGTATTATTTTGCATCTTCATACATTATGAGTGTTTTTGTTGCGAATAAACTGTTATATTCTATTCTATACAAACAAACCTTCAACATGCTCGTAGAGTCATTCAACTTGTTATTAAGCCCTCAATTCGATAATCGCAACTGCAATTTGCATACCTACGTCTTCTTAGAGAGGAAGCTGGGTATTATTTCTAACCATTATTATTTTTACGATTTCTGTCTGTTATTATTAATTAAAAAACTACACGTTTGTAGATAATTTTAGATTTAAACTAGCTGACCCGGGAAACGTTGTTTTGCCTTATAAATTATAGATAGTAGCCGATTCTCAGACCTACTGAATACGTATACAAAATTTCATAAAAATCGGTCAAGCCGTTTCGGAGGAGTACGGTAACTAACACTGTGACATGGAAATTTTATATATTAGAAGAATTACAGCGAACAAACAATATAGGTAACTGTAATTAACGGCTAAATCTTAAAATCTAATTAATTTAGGTATTGTTAGCTAAATGCTTGCTAAATGAGAGGCATCTTCATTAAAAACCCACCACGATATGAAATAGTAATGCAGCTTAGGTACTACGTGGACGATTGAATGCGAACGCGATTGCGAAGCGATCCGATCCGGTGCGGTGCGGAAACAAGGAACAGTCGATAGCTATTGAAGTGTCCTACGTGACCAAATGCACGTGTAGGACACTGCGTAAGGCTTGCATTTTGACCTCACCGCACCTATATCACAAAATTACACATGACCACTTTGATCGTCTTTAAGTTCCGTTTCGATTATCTTTTGTTTTCATTTTGATCGTAGGTATGTTGTTTCTGTTTCGATCGTCTTTTGTTTCCGTTTCGATCGTATTTTGTTTCTGCTGTAGTCGTTTTTGTTCCACTTCCGATGTGGGCCCAGCTGACAACAATAAAATAGGGTTTTAGCGATTTGGCCCACATCCTACACAAACGTGGGCCCAGTTGACCACTAACGAAGGGGCGATTGGGCACCGGTCCCAGTTTCAAAGGGGACCATTCGCCCCCTCACACCGGGCTGACTCTCATTTAATAGGAAAGGTCATGTAAGAAATTCGACACAAGACAATAACATGTCAAAACCCCTTTTTTAGAAAACAGGCAAATTTGCATAGAGTACCTATGCCTACTTATTTCTACTATGGCAGTAGGTAAGTACTCAATCACTTAAGATTACCCACTCTACCTAATGTCATAGTGTGATAGTCATTAATATAAGCAAAACCGCCGGCTAGAGTTAATAACAGGGTCGTTACGTCATCAGTCATTGTCGGTCTCTTTCTAACGCTACTTTCTAATTCGTTGTCTCGCTTTAACCCGACCTTGATGAAAACTGAAACTTAGTGTGTGGTGCAAGAGATGAGAAATATCTACTGTAATTGAAAGAAATAAACGCTTTCTTAAAAATAAACTTAATAAATTATAATGTATTTTTTCGATCTAAGGGGAAATAATTAGAAAATAATAGAAATATGATCATGACAGATATACTTGGGGTTTATGGCTTAAACATATTTGGTTTAATGTCTTTATCCAGGGAGGAAACAGTCGACTACGTTTGTATGGAGATTGAGTAGGGTACTAGAACCCTAAGTTTGTACGCAGCGGTAAAAGCTAAAGATAATAACAGTCAATTAACCTTTTAACTGTTACATTAAATGCTTCTGCATTCAAATTTAGTCTGGTTTTAAATCCTGAGTTAAATAAATTATTTATTCAACTCAATTGTTATCTTTTATATATCTTTATTTTGTCCATAATGTTTTTTACTCTTATTTTTTCTTATTATATTATTTTATATTGCAGCTCCCCGCGGTTTCACCCGCAGAAGTCCCGATCTCGTGGGAATATCGGGATCAAAAATAGCCTTTAGCCTTCCTCAATATATGGACTATCCAACACCGAAAGAATTTTTCAAATCGGACCAGTGGTTCCTGAGATTAGCGCGTTCAAACAAACAAACTCTTCCGCTTTATAATATTAGTATAGATGTGCTTGTCTGAATAAATCTATTCTATTTCTTTTCTTTCTTAATTTAAATTCATGAAACGTGTTTGTATCAAATACTTTTAAATATCCAGATTCTAAATTCTGAACATTCGTTGTTGTAGAGATTTGCCAAGAAATACTGGCCGATCTCCACATCGACCGCAACACACTCTCCAAATTTGAGCTGTCTATCAGTCAGTTAGTCAGTTAGGACAAAGCATTATAATATAGATATAAGTAGACTAGCTGCGTCCCGCGGTTTCACTAGCGTAAGTCCCGATCCCGTGAGAATATCGGGATTAAAAGTAGCCTATGCCACTCAGGGTGAATGTAGCTTTCTAATGGTGAAAGAATTTTTGAAATCGTCACAGTAGTTTTTGAGTTCATTCATTACAAACACACACACACACACACACAAATATAAAAATCTTTCTTCTTTATAATATTAGTGAATGAAGATAGATGCTTCCCTCGGTTTCACCTGCGTAAGTCCCGATCCCGTGGGAATATCGGGATCAAAAGTAGCAAATGTTACTCCTCGATAATTTAGCTTCCTTTTGGTGAATTTTTGAAATCGGTCTAGTAGTTTTGAGTTTATTCATTAAAAGCATACGACACACACACACACACACAAATAGTGAAGATAGCTGCTTCTCGCGTAAGTCACGATCCCGTGAGAATATCGGGATTAAAAGTAGCCTATGTTACTCAGGGTGTATGTAGCTTTCTAATGGAGAAAGATTTACCTTGATTTTATTTTTAAAGTGTTTCCTACACTTGTTCAAGTCCTGTCGGGTGCAATTTTTGAAAAACATATCTTCAATTAAATCAATTATCCAAGTGTAGGAAACACTTTAAAAATAAAATCAAGGTAAAATGGAAGTCACATCTCAATGTTGTGTTTATTTCCATGTAAATGGGAAAACGCAAGCCGGTAAACTGCAAAGTGACCGGTAGATGTCGCTACGTGCCTTAGTCGTAAGAAAAAACGAAGAGATGTGGTTCATAATTTCATCACGACAGAACAAGCACCCGTAGCGCAATTGGTAAGCGCGCGACAAGGAATGTCGAGGTTGCGGGTTCAAGTCCTGTCGGGTGCAATTTTTGAAAAACATATCTTCAATTAAATCGAGAAAGATTTATTCAATCTTTTCTCTTTATATTATTAATGAATATAAAGTTTATCACTTGCACCAAACACAAACAATATTATTATAACATGTTCACAAATATTCCTCAGAGAACAAACTCATACGAAATTGTCACTTAATACAAGTAAATAGTTACACTCGGTCAAGTTTAATAGGTACCTATTTACAATAATGTAATGTGGATTGTTTACATAGAAATTATGTGAAATCAAATGACATTGGGTGCGTTTGTTTGCTTGGAATAAATTTTTTCAAACTTATGTGCGAAAGCACGAATTGTTCTGTCAACGTCGAGATAGATTGATAGATAGATAGAACGCTTTATTGTACTCACCAAAAAAAAATTACAATACAATCAAATACAAAAAAAAAAAACTTAATCTAGAGTGGCACAATAGGCGGCCTTACCACTGAGAGTGGTCTCTTCCAGGCAACCTCGGTATGGAGAGGAACACATAATTGAAGTCGCGCCTTTAAACGCTGAGTGTCTCCACGTTCGACTATGTTCATTAGAGATGCAACGGATATCCGGTTGCTATCCGGTATCCGGTCTATCCGGCCATTATTTTACTAACCGGCCGAATACTGGATAGTTGCGCACTATCCGGCCGGATACCGGATAGTGATTCTGTTTGGTATTTAACTTTGAAAAATGGTTAGTTAGTATACAAGAAAACAACAACTAATTATCAATATTTGTTTATTAGTATTACCTTTAACGTACAATTTAAACTTATCAAAAAGCCTCATTTGAAGTATTTAAGAAATCCTATGATCAGCATTAGGTATCAATTCAACCAATCGTAGCGTATCGTATGTTAATTTTTAATCAAATTAAATAAGTGTTACCAAATAAATAAAAAGAGAGTTTAATATTCATAAATAACTAACGGCAAATTGTAAAAATGTAGGTATCGTTTGGCCGGCCGAATATTCGGCGGCCGGATACCGGATATTCGGCCGGTGATGAGGCCGAATATCCGGTATCCGGCCAAACAACTATCCGTTGCATCACTAATGTTTATAGTAAGCACTTTCTCACGTCGCGCCGTTTCACCTCGAGTTGGCCCACGTCGCATCGGGCGTAGCACCCATTTGACATGATCCGTCAATATAGTTTACTTTGGCTGCGTTTCTAATGAAGCGAAGCGTATCGTCAACTGACCAAGCTAGGCTTCAGTGGAAATGCACCTTTAAATTCTGGCGTCCAAACATAAATTAGTGCGCGCTCACCCGGGATTCGAACCCACGAGCTCATATTGATAGCTGTACCTGCCAATCTTGAATGGTCATGCGGGTTAAGCAACGCTTATCGTGGTATTACTGGATGGGTGACCGATAATTTGTGTGGCAAAAAAATACTTTTGAGCTCCTCCGTGCTTCGGAAGGCAAGGCTCCGGTTGTTATCTCTGATAGCAGTCGTTAGGTCAACTCAGAGGACTTGGGCGACCTGACAACACACTAACACTAGGTGAGTCACACCACTAATACGAAAAGAAGAACTATGCAGGAAGACCTCTAGGTTTGCTAGTCTCCCACAGAGATCGGCCACGGGAAGAAATGGGGTAGATAGTCCTATTGGTGGCGCTAAATAACAACGTCACTATTTCTATATATAAATCCCTAATAAATAGGGGGGGGGGTGCGAGAGATAGGTTCAATAGATAAAGTATTTGATAATTAGTGGACTGTATTTTTTATTGGAGGGGAGTGCTAACTACAAAACACAGCCCACAGACATACTTGAGTTATTTTTCCTTCGAGTTAGAAGCGATAATAGGTAAAGGGCAAATGGAGGACAAGCATTACGTACCTGGATTCCTGCGTAGTCCAAAAGTCCTGGTTAATCGCTCCGGCCGGAGTCTTATATACACTGAAATAGAACGTCCGTGGCACTGCACTTAAATATACTAAGAAAACACTAGATATAGTTAACACTAGATAGTATTTCACAATTTGTCTCGGCGAACACGTATGTCGGCTTTTCGGTAGCTCAACTCGTTCACTACTGGATTCTTCCAGTAAATGCTTGAGGATGGAAAAGGAGGTGGGTAGTTTTCTTAAAACTCGATCGGAAAGAAAATAAACTACCCTACTTTTGAATTATAAAGATTTCGTTTAGAAACGAAATCGACCACCTATTCTATGCCATACACGGCGCAACATCCGCAAATATATGCGCATATGTAAATATGCAGTCCGTAACATCTGAATATCTAGACCAACCAAGGCATATATTATACGTTTAATGTAGGTATTAGATATGTTGGACCCTAAATCCAAGCTAAGATTTATAGGTAGTTTAAATTAAACGCAAGATTTGAACAACAAATTACTTATACGAACCTCTGGGGCTATTTGGTGACTTAAATTAAGGTTGCGGATTCTATTCCTGCCATAAATAACGCTCTTTACTATTTAACTGTGCCTTCATGTCCGATACATTGCAGATAAATTGCAAGAATGCCGCTTACGGTGGTACGGTCACGTTCAACGAAATCCGACTAGTTACGTGGGGAACAAATGTCTTGCTATGGCGCCTCCGCCCGGCCGTGGCAGATTGGGAAGACCCAAGAAGTGCTGGCTTGACGTTGTAAGATCGGATATGCGTGCAAATGGCCTCACTACGCGGGATGCCGAAGATCGTGCGAAGTGGAGACGTAAAAGTAGGAAAGCGGACCCCGGGCGCTCGAGAGGGATCCAACCGGGAACATCGCTTGGATGATGATGATGATTTTAAAGTAGGGAGGTACCTACCACCTACCACTGCCACTAAAACTCCTGAAGTTAAGACAATAGGTAAGTAGGTATAGTACCAAATTTTAAATTGTCTGTTTGTAGGTAACTTAGTTGTATTAAAGGCGAAATAGAAGTCCAAAACTCGAAATCGTGAGTCGGTTAAAAACATACAGCATATATAAAGCCTCCTCCTTTTTGGAAGTCGGTCAAAAATATCTTCATATAAATATTTGTATAAGAATAATAATTACTCTATACCTACTTATAATAAAGGAAGAGATCGTTAAGTCTATAATATTTGGAAGCAAATAATAGAAATCGAATCTTATACTAATGGAATGACCATGGCTTCGAATAACAAATTAAAATATGCTAAATAATAATTATTATCCTCCTCATCAGCTCACTTTTGCCAACCTAACAGCCAAATACAGAACTCAAAATTTGAACAATTAAGCAGCTCTCAAACTCAAAAACAACAGTATAGCTCTTATAGTTTCGGAAAAAAGTGGCTGTGACATACGGACGGACAGACAGACAGACAGACAGACAGACATGACGAATCTATAAGGGTTCCGTTTTTTGCCATTTGGCTACGGAACCCTAAAACTCCAATACTGATTTAAAATTTAGAAGCTGCTCAATTTTTTAAGTAGCACTCAAAATTTAAAAAAAAACGTGGCGTATCTGTATTCGGCTGTAAACTACACAAACAGACAGAGATCGAATCCAAAACAAAAGATCTATTTATATAGAAACAAAAGACGATCGAAACAGAAACAAAAACACGATATAAACAAAAGCAAAAGACGGCCAAAATAGAAACAAAATAAAGTCGAGATTGAAACAGAAAACAAAAGACGATTCGAAGTTACGTAAAAAATAAATGTGTGCTAGCTGCGTCCTGCGATTTCACCCGCGTTCATCCCAATCCCATGGAAATATCGGGATCAAAATTAGCCCATGTTACTCGTCGATAATGTAGCTTTCTATTTGTGAAAGATTTTTTAAATCGGTCCAGTCATTTCGGAGCCCATTACAAACGAACAAACAATTAAATCTTCTTTGTTTTTATAACATTAGTACAGTGGCCGGCAGATTAGTTGAAAAAATCGCATGTAAAATGTACCAACTGCGCGAACTTTCCACTTCCAGGTCAAAATGGTTCATCTTATCTGCCGGCTACTGTATTGAAATGCCACATTCGTTTTGCCACAAAAAAAGTTGATAAGAAACGAAAGGACCCCTTTCGAAACGTGCAATTCCAAACTAAATCGAACCACTAAATCAGTGTAAACATCAGCGAGGAAAATCTAAAAACTTTTAAGTAGGTAAGACGTTGCTATGTCGTGTGACAGGGCCTTAAGTATGGCCCCGCTAACTCCGACTTAAGACCGAAAGTCCGCAGATTGTGATCGTGTGGCCATTCAGTAAGCGGCTAGCGGCCGAATCCTGAAGAGCTACTCAACATTTGAGGGTCTTGTAATGAGGATCTTCGAAGTGATAAGCAGAAAAGTTCTTCTAGTTCTAGATTCAGTAAATCGCTCACTTTGCGACTTCTGCTATAGAATAGGTCTAATATTTAAATGCCCCATTACCGGTCTTGACGCAGAAAGTCACTTTCGCTGAATGTCACTTACGCGGTATATCACTTTCACAAAATATTACTTCCGCTGTATATCATGCGTAGCCTTTTTTTTTAAACCAGCGACGTTCGAAACGTTAACAAAAGACGCTCCAAACGAAAACAAAAGACGATTGTAACTAAAACAAAAGAAGATCGAAGCGACAACAAAAGACGATCGTAACTAAAATAAAAGGCGATCGTAACTAAAATAAAAGACGATCGTAACTAAAATAAAAGACGTTCGAAACGAAAAAAAAGACAATCGTAAATAAAACAAAAGACAATCGTAACTAAAATAAAAGACGATTGTAACTTGAATAAAAGACGTTCGAAACGAAAACAAAAGACAATCGTAACTAAAATTAAAGATGATCGTTACTAAAATAACAGACGATCGTAATAAAAACAAAAGACGATCGAAACGAAAACAAAAGACGATCGCAACTAGGTCAAGATGAGACGGTATCATGTGAATGTGAAAAATGCACCGAGTATTTTTGCGAAAGTGACTTTCTTTGTTTTCGTTCCGATCGTCTTTTGTTTTCGTTTCGATTGTCTATTGTTTACGTTTCGAACGTTTTTTGTTTAAAAAAAATCAGCGTCAAGACCCCATCACCCTTTAGTTTTCATAGCCCCACATCTAAGCCTTTGGTAGGTAAAACATTATCTTATGACTTGCGGAAAGGTATTAAAACTTGGATGTAAATGAGAAAGTAGAAGGTGGAAGCCCTGATTTTTAACTCCTTGTCTAACTTTAGAGATTAGAGCGAGACGAGGATATCTTAATCTGAAGGTGTAGTAAATCCTTTCCAGAGGCCGTTTGTACCAACTTTGTGATATCTATAGGTTGTATTTTTAGGCAAACTTGCATCAAGCTGGGTTAAATATTTAACTACCAAACTTTGCTTGGTATCACCTGCATACATTTTTGAACTATTATTTTGCAAAATTAACTAAACTAAATGAAAAAATAAAATAAGTTTTGTAAGCTTCAGATTCCCTCTCATCCGAGCGATGTTCCCGGTTACATCCCTCTCGGGAGCCCGGGGTCCGCTAAACCCCAAATATTTGAGGTTGGCGCAGTAGGTAAGTCATCGACCATACCTACCTTCTACTAATAGATTTGGGAATATTTTTACGACCGGCCGCCTGCCTGACACCGACCCTTCTAGGGACCAAGCAGTTTATCCGCCACAGCGCAAGGAGAACTTAAGTGTTGCTAGTCCCCCCTAAATTCCTTAGTCGGCTTTTACGACACCCACGGGAAGAGATAGGGTAACCCTACTCTATGCTGGGGCTACACGGCGTAATTTTGTAAACTTTAGATTACGAATTTACAAATAAATCGGTGGCCTTAGATTACCTAAATTGAGGGTAGGTACTTATGCAAACAACGACGTTCGAATTTTGATCTATCTTTTTAGGGTTCCGTACCTAAAGGTAAAAACGGGACCCTATTACTGAGACTTCGCTGTCTGTCTGTCCGTCTGTCTGTCACCAGGCTGTATCTCATGAACCGTAATAGCTAGACGGTTGAAATTTTCACAGAAGATGTATTTCAGTTAAAAAAAACTAAAAACAAAATAAAACAATTATTTAAAAGAGGCTCCCATACAACAAACGTGTTTCAAAAATAACAAGGAGTCAGGACAGGAACAGGGACAGGAGGACAAATCGAGTTGGTCATGGAATTCAAAATGGCTGCCCTATCTGTCAAATATACCAGTCTGCCTTACTTACCAAAGAGTTTCTTCTATGTTTCAGATTTTCTTTGTGCCAAGGTTTTTTTTTTTTGAGTGATTCGGTCGTTTGATGGGAGTAAGAATCGAAGATAAATATTTCATATTTTCCTATAAAATTTAAAAATTGGTTGTTGTAAACCATTTTAGGGTTCCGTATCCAATTGTGATAGTGGTACGGAACCCTTTATGCGCGAGTGTCGCACTTGCCCCGTTTTTATTTAAAAGTGTGTGAGTAATTTTTCGGACAGTGTGACTTTGGAACTGGCTCGTCTCGTCCGTCAGAGACGAGTTTGATACTATCAAGCAACCTTTCTCCTTCTAGTCTCTAACTATAGAGAGACCAGTTCTATGTCGGTAGCATTGTATATAGGATATAGGTGACGAATAGTGAGGTTATCTTGTCCTATTTGAAGTCGGTAGGTTATTTTTTAGGGTTCCGTACCCAAAGGGTAAAAACGGGACCCTATTACTGAGACTTCGCTGTCTGTCTGTCACCAGGCTGCATCTCATAAACCGAAATAGCTAGACAGTTGAAATTTCTACAGAATATGTATAACGGTAGTCGCTACAACATATAAAATACTAAAAATAAAACAAATATTTAAGAGGGGCTCCCATACAACAAACGTGTTTCAAAAACAACATGGGAATTTTATCACAATGTGAGGTCGCTTCTGATTGGTTAGAGTCAAATCGAGTAGGGCATGGAATTCAAAATGGCTGCCCTGTCTGTCACCAAATATACCAGTCTACCTTTACTTACCAAAGAGTTCCGTATAAGTTTCAGATTTTCTTTGTGTTAAAGTTTATTTTATATAAAATAAAATAATTATCTTTCAAATTGGCCATTTAGATTTGACATTTGATAAAATCCGATTCATAAACACACAAACATACATCCTCCACTTTACCTCATTATTATTAGCAGGTAAATCACAGATTACCTAGATATTGACAGACAAATTGTAAATCAGTGCGAGCCAATGAACCGGTCAATCGATATTACAGACAGTTGGACAGATAATAACAGTATTAGTAGAGAGCTAATTGTCCAATTGTCCTCTGAAGTTAGGCAGGTCACTTGCTTGACATAAATCTATATCTATACTAATACTAGCTGACCCGGCAAACGTTGTTTTGCCTTATAAATTATAGATTAGCCGATTCTCAGACCTACTGAATACGTATACAAAATCTCATAAAAATCGGTCAAGCCGTTTCGGAGGAGTACACTGTGACATGGAAATTTTATATATTAGATTATAAAGAGGAAATATTTGTATTTTTATGTGTGTGTGTGTTTGTTATGAATAAACTCAAAAACTACTACCTATGCAGATTTAAAAAATGCTTTCACCATTAGAAAGCTACATAAAATCAAAAAAAAAAATCTAAAATCAAAGTACGTTTATTCATTCGGATATTAGCAAGATATCTCTTTGACATGTCATTTTTTTTATTTAATCTACTTTACTATGTCTTCGGATCGCGACCTCCATGACATGAGAAGAAGACACAAGAAACTCATGGGGTTTTCTTTTGTATATTTTTTTTTTGCAGTAATCATGTGATTTACATTGTCGCATATATAATATTATTGAAGAAAAGTGGAACTGGAGCAATAATCTATACTTACTATAATAATCCTTACTAGCATTACAAGAGCGAAAGTAACTCTGTCTGTCTGTCTATTTGTTCAAATAAGTTATAATATACAAAATAATAAACATAAAAAAAATAATTTACTTAAAACACTATCTCATCCACAAACACACAACCCGCCCAACACCGCCCAAACCGCCCCGGGACCCACCACCAGAGTTCTGTGGTGCCAGCCTTGCATTCACCCTGAGTAACAAAGGCTATTTTTAATCCCGATATTCCCACGGAATCGGGACTTACGCGGGTGAAACCGCGGGACGCATCTACGCGTTATCTAGTACCCATAGTACAAGCCTAATGCTTAGTTTGGGTGTAGATTGCGCTGTGTTCAAAAATCAAAGTACTTATAGTTACGGAAATGTTCAAATATCGACTTGCTTATTTTGAAGACTTAAGGTGCGGAAACGAGTCGCTATAGGTCGTGGACTTAAATGGCAATAGTTATTTAGCGTTTGGGAAATATTGATATTTGGCGCCTATGGGACCTATCGTTACGGAAATGTTCAAAAATCAAAGTACTTATTTTGAAGACTTAAGGTGCGGAAACGAGTCGCTATAGGTCGTGGACTTAAATAGCAATAGTTATTTAGCGTTTGGGAAATATTGATATTTGGCGCCTATGGGACCTATCGTTACGGAAATGTTCAAAAATCAAAGTACTTATTTTGAAGACTTAAGGTGCGGAAACGAGTCGCTATAGGTCGTGGACTTAAATGGCAATAGTTTTTTAGCGTTTGGGAAATATTGATTTTTGAAGCCTATGGGACTTATCGTTACGGAAATGTTCAAACTCAAAAAACTCAAAAATTTTTATTCATTTAGAACGTATATTATACACACATACGTACGTTTTGAAACGTCGAGATTTTAATTTACCGAGGTTTCGGAACGCGCCCTCCGATGAGAAGAAACCACAAGAAACTCATGGGGTTTTTTTTTCCAATTATTTTTTTTATCATGTTTTATATTACAATCGTCATAATACAGATCTTAATCTGAACAGGAGCAGTTAACAATCATGTCCATGGATTCTTCTCATCAAAATATTTTGACGTGCTATAGTACGCCTTATTACACAATTTAAGTTTAATATATTTTTTGAATCTTGTAATGGACATGTCAAATACGTCTTCAGGTAGTTTATTATAATAAAGTACACTAGTGCTACAGAACGACTTACTTATTTTCTGGAGCCTACTATAGGGCACAGTCAGATCATCCTTGTGTCTCAAATTAACCTGACGGACATCACTGTATTTGTGAAATTCACTTGATTTATTCTTATGTACGTATAGCAGATTTTCATAAATGTATTGAGAGTAAACAGTTAAAATGTTTATCTCTTTAAACTTTTCTTCAAGCGATTCCCTGGGGCCCATTTTGTAGATAGCTCGCACCGCTCTCTTTTGCAAAACAAAAATGGTTTCTATGTCAGCAGCACACCCCCACAGCAGGATACCATATGACATGATGCTGTGAAAGTAACTGAAGTAGACTAGGCGGGCCGTCTCAACATCTGTGTATTCCCGGATTTTCTTAACTGCGTAAGCTGCGGAACTAAGCCTTTTCGACAGAGCTTCCACGTGTGGGCCCCATTGAAGCTTAGCGTCTAAAGTTATACCCAGAAAGACAGCTTTATCGACTATTTCGATCTCCTCATTATCAATTTTTACAGAAGTTTTAACTTGTTTTACATTTGGTAGTGTGAATCGAATACATTTAGTTTTAGATCCATTTAGTAGCATATTATTAACATTAAACCAATATACTCATCTAGAGAGAGCATTGTTCACGTCGTCAATATTAGATTGTCGTCTTTTTACTTTAAATACCAATGAGGTATCATCTGCGAACAATACTATCCCATGATTTTCCTTCACGAGGAAAGGTAAGTCGTTAATATATACTAGAAATAAAAAAGGTCCCAATATGGATCCTTGAGGAACTCCTAAAGTTACAGGTGATCCAGGGGAACGTTTACCGTTAATGTCGACACACTGAATCCTATCACTCAGGTAAGAAGAAAGAAGATCCAATGCGCCGTCCCCGATACCGTAGTGTCGTAGCTTCATGATCAAAGTATCATGTCGAACACAATCGAACGCTTTGGAGAGGTCACAGAATACGCCATATGCATCATGCGACTCCTCCCAAGCATCAAATATGTTTTCAATTAATGCAATGCCCGCATCAGTAGTCGAGCGACCCTTACTAAAACCGAACTGTTTATTGTGTAAAATATTGTTGTCATCAAAATGCTTTAGTAGCTGGTTCAATATAATTTTTTCAAAAATTTTGCTTAACACGTTCGCGTGAACAACTTCTTACGACGTCGTTTTAAATTAATTGTGAATCGGCGCAACGTCACCCGACGTCCTTTAACAGTAATACCTTATTTCGGTGGAACACCTTATGACGTCTAAAAAAAGAACAAAATCCTTTGGCACGTATTTTTTGCGCCGCAACAGAGACGATTCCTGATAATTAATTATGAATATTGCGGCGGAACGTGTTTAGACGTCGCAAAATTTTGTATGGGAAAATGCTGCGCCTGAGCAGTACAAATTATTTTGGAAGCTGCTCACGCGAATGTGTTAATGTAGGTAGTACTGATATGGGTCTAAAATTAGAGGGGTCCGATGTACTACCGGATTTAAATAATGGAATTACTTTACTAAATTTCATTTGATCAGGAAACACGCCACAATCAATGCACCTATTGAATATAATAACAAGCTCAGGTACAATAACTTCTATCAAGGATTTAACAATAGGAACAGAAATCCCCCATAAGTCTTTAGTTTTCTTTACATTGATTTGTTTAAAAATTACTAAAATATCATGTTTTTTAACATATTTGAATTGAAACGCTTTACTACATTCAGGTACATTTGCTTCTAAAAGAGATTTAGCAATGGGGGTAGAGGAGTTTAGGGCTTTTGTCAGAGTAGTAGGCACATTAGTGAAAAAATTCTCAAACTCATTCGCAACATCTTGGTCAGTGTTTGTCATCCTTCCGCCAATGTCCAACTTAAAATCAATATTTTTGTTAAAGACTTTACCAGTTTCAGCATTTATTATTTTCCAAGTGGCTTTAATTTTATCATTACTATTCTGTATTGTAGATTTAATGTGTAAGGACTTCGCCAATATACAAACTCTTTTAAATATCTTTGAATAATTTTTAACGTAAGCCTTAAACTCCTCTGAAGTATGAAACTGTCTCTCTGCGTACAACTCGTAAAGTTTTCGTCTGCTTCTATGAATGCCGACCGTGGCCCAGTCACTGAAGTCACGCTTGCCTGATACCACCATTGATCTGGACGTGAAAATAGATTGAAACTGTTCGTTAAGAACTGAAAAAAAGTTGTTGTATAATATGTTTGCATCCATATCACATGGTAGAAATGGCATGACGTTAGCCAAATTCAATTTAAGTTTCTCTAGTCGAACGGCAGTTACTGGCACATATGTTATTTTTCTTTTGGGTGTTGGTTTTTTTACTATTACAAAATTGACTAACTGGCCACTATGATCTGATTGCAATTTGTTTATAACAGATTTGCTAATAGCAGTAACATCTTCGGATATGAAGATGTTATCTATGCAGGTTGCAGTAGTTTCAGTAGTTCTGGTAGGCTCCAGAAACAAATTAGTTAGTTTGTGTGATTGAGACAAATTTAAAAGTATGGTGGAGAAAGAAGATACTTTAAGTAAATCAACATTAAAATCCCCACATACAATCAATTGCTTTTTTGATTTTGTTAGTTTTGCTAACATTGTATCTAATATGTCAATAAATTTCTTAAAATTGTACGGCTTTGGTCGTCTGTACACACATGCTATTATTAACTGCTCCAGTTCTACACAAGCTATTTCAGTTACACATTCTACAGACATAGATACGATATCTTTTCTTTCTTTATATTTTAGCTGTTTATTCAATAAAATAAGAGAACCTCCTTGCTTCGTATTTACCCTGCAGAATGAGCTGCGGACCTGGTGATCGCTGAAACTGAACATGAGCTCGTGAGCCCGGAGGTGATGCTCAGTTAAGCACACAATATCAATATTTTCAGAGCTCATATACAGTTCCAGCGTTAGTCTTTTGCCCTCTGCAAAGCCACGGATATTCTGATGCACCAGGTTGATATTACTTACATAGTTTATTTTACATTTTTTTATTTGAGGGCAATTATTAAGGTAATTATGATTATTCGACTCATCGGATAGCGCAATTAAAAGTTGACTATTACAGCTAGAGGATACCTCCATTGTCGCAAAAATCAAAGTACTTATTTTGAAGACTTAAGGTGCGGAAACGAGTCGCTATAGGTCGTGGACTTAAATGGCAATAGTTATTTAGCGTTTGGGAAATATTGATTTTTGGAGCCTATGGGACTTATGGTTACGGAAATGTTCTAAAATCGACTTGCTTATTTTGAAGACTTAAGGTGCGGAAACGAGTCGCTATAGGTCGTGGACTTAAATGGCAATAGTTATTTAGCGTTTGGGAAATATTGATTTTTGGCGCCTATGGGACCTATCGTTACGGAAATGTTCAAAAATCGACTTGCTTATTTTGAAGACTTAAGGTGCGGAAACGCTATAGGTCGTGGACTTAAATGGCAATCGTTTTTTAGCGTTTGGGAAATATTGATTTTCGGAGCCTGTGGGACTTATCGTTACGGAAATGTTCAAAAATCAAAGTACATATTTTGAAGACTTAAGGTGCGAAAACGAGTCGCTATAGGTCGTGGACTTGAATGACAATAGTTTTTTAGCGTTTGGGAAATATTGATTTTTGGAGCCTATGGGACTTATCGTTACCGAAATGTTCAAAATTGACTTGCTTATTTTGAAGACTTAAGGTGCGGAAACGAGTCGCTATAGGTCGTGGACTTAAATGGCAATAGTTATTTAGCGTTTGGGAAATATTGATTTTTGGCGCCTATGGGACCTATATTTACGGAAATGTTCAAAAATCAAAGTACTTATTTTGAAGACTTAAGGTGCGGAAACGCTATAGGTCGTGGACTTAAATGGCAATCGTTTTTTAGCGTTTGGGAAATATTGATTTTTGGCGCCTATGGGACCTATCGTTACGGAAATGTTCAAAAATCAAAGTACTTATTTTGAAGACTTAAGGTGCGGAAACGCTATAGGTCGTGGACTTAAATGGCAATCGTTTTTTAGCGTTTGGGAAATATTGATTTTTGGCGCCTATGGGACCTATCGTTACGGAAATGTTCAAAAATCAAAGTACTTATTTTGAAGACTTAAGGTGCGGAAACGAGTCGCTATAGGTCGTGGACTTAAATGGCAATAGTTTTTTAGCGTTTGGGATATATTGATTTTTGGAGCCTATGGGACTTATAGTTACGGGAATGTTCAAAAATCGACTTGCTTATTTTGAAGACTTAAGGTGCGGAAACGAGTCGCTATAGGTCGTGGACTTAAATGGCAATAGTTATTTAGCGTTTGGGAAATATTGATTTTTGGAGCCTATGGGACTTATCGTTACGGAAATGTTCAAAAATCGACTTGCTTATTTTGAAGACTTAAGGTGCGAAAACGAGTCGCTATAGGTCGCGGACTTAAATGGCAATAGTTTTTTAGCGTTTGGGAAATATTGATTTTTGGAGCCTATGGGACTTATGGTTACGGAAATGTTCAAAAATCGACTTGCTTATTTTGAAGACTTAAGGTGCGGAAACGAGTCGCTATAGGTCGTGGACTTAAATGGCAATAGTTATTTAGCGTTTGGGAAATATTGATTTTTGGAGCCTATGGGACTTATCGTTACCGAAATGTTCAAAATTGACTTGCTTATTTTGAAGACTTAAGGTGCGGAAACGAGTCGCTATAGGTCGTGGACTTAAATGGCAATAGTTATTTAGCGTTTGGGAAATATTGATTTTTGGCGCCTATGGGACCTATCGTTACGGAAATGTTCAAAAATCGACTTGCTTATTTTGAAGACTTAAGGTGCGGAAACGCTATAGGTCGTGGACTTACATGGCAATCGTTTTTTAGCGTTTGGGAAATATTGATTTTCGGAGCCTGTGGGACTTATCGTTACGGAAATGTTCAAAAATCAAAGTACATATTTTGAAGACTTAAGGTGCGGAAACGAGTCGCTATAGGTCGTGGACTTGAATGACAATAGTTTTTTAGCGTTTGGGAAATATTGATTTTTGGAGCCTATGGGACTTATCGTTACCGAAATGTTCAAAATTGACTTGCTTATTTTGAAGACTTAAGGTGCGGAAACGAGTCGCTATAGGTCGTGGACTTAAATGGCAATAGTTTTTTAGCGTTTGGGAAATATTGATTTTTGGAGCCTATGGGACTTATAGTTACGGGAATGTTCAAAAATCGACTTGCTTATTTTGAAGACTTAAGGTGCGGAAACGAGTCGCTATAGGTCGTGGACTTAAATGGCAATAGTCTTTTGGCGTTTGGGATATATTTATTTTAGGAGCCTATGGGACTTATAGTTACGGAAATGTTCAAAAATCGACTTGCTTATTTTGAAGACTTAAGGTGCGGAAACGAGTCGCTATAGGTCGTGGACTTAAATGGCAATAGTTATTTAGCGTTTGGGAAATATTGATTTTTGGCGCCTATGGGACCTATCGTTACGGAAATGTTCAAAAATCGACTTGCTTATTTTGAAGACTTAAGGTGCGGAAACGAGTCGCTATAGGTCGTGGACTTAAATGGCAATAGTTATTTAGCGTTTGGGAAATATTGATTTTTGGCGCCTGTGGGACTTATCGTTACGGAAATGTTCAAAAATCAAAGTACATATTTTGAAGACTTAAGGTGCGGAAACGAGTCGCTATAGGTCGTGGACTTGAATGACAATAGTTTTTTAGCGTTTGGGAAATATTGATTTTTGGAGCCTATGGGACTTATCGTTACCGAAATGTTCAAAATCGACTTGCTTATTTTGAAGACTTAAGGTGCGGAAACGAGTCGCTATAGGTCGTGGACTTAAATGGCAATAGTTATTTAGCGTTTGGGAAATATTGATTTTTGGAGCCTATGGGACTTATCGTTACGGAAATGTTCAAAAATCGACTTGCTTATTTTGAAGACTTAAGGTGCGGAAACGAGTCGCTATAGGTCGTGGACTTAAATGGCAATAGTTATTTAGCGTTTGGGAAATATTGATTTTTGGAGCCTATGGGACTTATAGTTACGGAAATGTTCAAAAATCGACTTGCTTATTTTGAAGACTTAAGGTGCGGAAACGAGTCGCTATAGGTCGTGGACTTAAATGGCAATAGTTATTTAGCGTTTGAGAAATATTGATTTTTGGAGCCTATGGGACTTATCGTTACCGAAATGTTCAAAATTGACTTGCTTATTTTGAAGACTTAAGGTGCGGAAACGAGTCGCTATAGGTCGTGGACTTAAATGGCAATAGTTATTTAGCGTTTGGGAAATATTGATTTTTGGCGCCTATGGGACCTATGGGTTATTCCACTAATCCCCATTGATAATCCCCATTAATGGGGATTTGTGAACTTTTTGTCCACAAATCCCCATTATTCGAAAATTCTGATAAAATGGGGATTAGTGGACAAAAAGTTCACAAATCCCCATCCGTTAAAAAACTTATTTCAAAATGGGGATTAGTGGACAAAAAATTCACAAATCCCCATTAGTATATTTTTTTTTTTAAATATAAAATTAGTAGACAGAAAGCTCAGAAATTCCCATCAGCTCAAAAACAAGATTTGTAGGCAGGAACTTCACAAACAGCTATCAATTTATAGTTCAAGTTCATAATGGGGACTCATCCCCATCCGAGAACGGAAATTTTACACATTAATTTACAAATTTCATTAATTTTTAATTTAGATTCTTCTTCTGTTTTCGCGATGTTGTATTGAAATTAAAGACATTTTTCGGTTTGAATCGCGTGGTTTTTATTACTTTTAGCATTGTTACAACGCTCAACGTTTCGAGACCTTTCCAGTTTCCTTTTCCTGAAGAAGAGACCTGGAAAGGTCTCGAAACGTTGAGCGTTGTAACAATGCTAAAAGTAATAAAAACCACGCGATTCAAACCGAAAAATGTCTTTAATTTTAATTTTTAACTGTCATTCATTTATTATGAAGAAAAAATTGTGGGGACTGTCCGAAATCATGCTTCAAAGGAGATTGGCTTCAGCCGATGTGACTCAGGTGGGTTGGAGGTTTCGATGGAGGCAGACGTGATATCCTCGAAGAGGATGCTTTTTGGGTTTACAAACACAAATAATTTGTTGTTGCTGTATATAGAGGCGATTAGAGAATAAATTTTGTAAAAAAATTAATCATTGTATTATGACGACTTATTTAGATGATTTATTTTCCATTTTTTGATTGTAACTTTTAATTTGTTAGACTTACAGAATTAACATGGAGGGACGGAATGTAAGGTTTTTTATCATTTACATACCTTTCTGAGACTCTTTTGTCATACGACCTACTGAGATTTATATTAAGCTAATATACCTAAATAACATTAAATCATAAAATTTGTTACACCACCTTTTGCAAAGCGGCTTAATAGGGAAGCTCCCCAAACGCTGGCCTACTAGTCGATTATGCTTAAATCTGAAATTTGTTTTATTACTTTAGTGAGATCAATATTAGGTGCAATGTGTTTTGCAAATTTGTCAATAACCTTGTGAATTTTTCTTTAAGCTGTGATTAAATATTATATAACTTTAACGTAATTATTTACCCATCCAGCAATATAGACAATCATTCGTCTTATTCATTAGTCTTATTTCTCATAATTTATTATTAATACAATTATTGTACTGATTCAATTTGGGAAATAAGTAATAACTCATAAGAAATAAACGTTGATGTGATTATTTATTAATGTGTAAAATTTCCGTTCTCGGATGGGGATGAGTCCCCATTATGAACTTGAACTATAAATTGATAGCTGTTTGTGAAGTTTCTGCCTACAAATCTTGTTTTTGAGCTGATGGAAATTTCTGAGCTTTCTGTCTACTAATTTCATATTTAAAAAAAATTATACTAATGGGGATTTGTGAATTTTTTGTCCACTAATCCCCATTTTGAAATAAGTCTTTTAACGGATGGGGATTTGTGAACTTTTTGTCCACTAATCCCCATTTTATCAGAATTTTCGAATAATGGGGATTTGTGGACAAAAAGTTCACAAATCCCCATGAATGGGGATTATCAATGGGGATTAGTGGAATAACCCGGACCTATCGTTACGGAAATGTTCAAAAATCAAAGTACTTATTTTGAAGACTTAAGGTGCGGAAACGAGTCGCTATAGGTCGTGGACTTAAATGGCAATAGTTATTTAGCGTTTGGGAAATATTGATTTTTGGCGCCTATGGGACCTATCGTTACGGAAATGTTCAAAAATCAAAGTACTGTAAGACAGTATTTCGCCACTTTTTAAGTAGCAACACTCCTCCGCTATCGACTCACTCGCAGCCGGCCAATCGCGGCGCTGCGCGCCGCGCCTTTTGTGAGAACCCCGCGGAAATAGACACAGACGACGACATATTGGATTTTGTAAAAGCCTACTTATGTACCGTGCTCTCATCTTTAATTAAATAGTATTGTTTCTACTCAACTCTGGCAGTTTTTATTCATTACACTGGCGCCACAACCCGAGGCCGAACCGGACCCATAGCTCACAGCCACCGAGTTACTATCTTTTGGCCGCAAGGATGGCCGAACAAACCGGCAACCCCCGCCGTGAAGAAACAACCAGATTCAACGCCGTCGAACTCCGACACCGAGGAGGGCAACGACCACGACGACACATTCGTTGAGAGCCTACCGGCGCGCGCGTCATCGTCACCGACGCACGCGCCCCGGCAGGACTCAAGCACCCACGACGCCAAGGCACTCGTCGCCGACGACGGTGCCGGCGCTGGTGCTCCCCCGAGACGCTGCCGCCCCGTGCCGCCGGCTCCCGCGCCGTACCCGACCGGATCGAGTTCGCACCCGACGATGAACGAGATGTTTGCTATGATGGAAGCTTTCGCCAGGACCCAGGCGGAAGCAAACAGGAACCTGATCGAAACAATACTAACAGCGCCGTTGTCATCCGGCCCGGCATCGCGCGGACGCGCCGCAGCTCGACCCACCGAGGCCAGCAGCGACCACCGCAGCGACCGCGGAGGCAACCTGAGCGGCTGTACCGCTCGCTTCGACGGAGCGACGCGAGACGCGGAGGTGTTAGAATCATTTATCGACGCCGTCCAGACATACAAAGAGTGTATCCAGGTGTCCGACGACATCGCCGTGCGAGGACTCTCCATGCTATTCGCCGGAGACGCCGCACTGTGGTGGAGAGGAGTGAAGAAAGAAGTCAGAGACTGGGACGACGCTATCGCGCGACTTCGAGGGATGTACGGCCGTGTGAAACCGGCGTACCGGGTGTTTCGTGAGATTTTCGCAGACGAACATACCGCGAATCGACGCAGTGAAGTGTTTGCGTGTAACATTCGGGCTCTGCTAGGTCAACTGCCGTATAGTTTGTGCGAACCGGCTAAAATTGATATTGTTTACGGGCTTTTAGATCGGAAGATACGCAAGCGCCTTCCACGCGATTCAGTAAACAATATAGAGGAGATGATTGTTAAACTGCGGGACGTCGAGGAGTCGATAGCGGAGGTACAAGGTCAAACAGTGAGTAAAACTAAATCACAAGTACGAACCGAAAGGTCGTTAACCTCCCCACCTACCCCAAGCGATGCGCTCGCGCCACGTCGCATACGATGTACCTTTTGCAAAACTTTCGGTCACGACCTATTAGATTGTAGGAAAAGACAAGATAAACAGTTAAACATTAACAATAAGCAGTCTAGTGCGAGCAACCTACCCCTACGTTGCTACGGATGTGGTCAAATAGGCGTAATACGGTCTAAATGTAGCAATTGTAATGATAAGAAGGCTTCTATCAATAGTACTTCGTTTAACATGTTTAGCAGTGGTTATGTAAACAATAAGTTGCATTCTACAAGTAGCTTTCCGATCATACCTACCGATAACCGTTGTGGGATGAATACCTGCTCTGATAGTGTTATCAGTAAACAGACCTATTCTGTAGGACAGACGTATTCTGTTTGCGATTTCGATCTCACGGAATCGTTGTCTCACTTGTACCGTGATGATGACTACGAGTGTGAACAGAATGTTATTCACTCAAATGAAGCGCCCACCGTTATTTTAGAAGCTCACTATTCTTCATCTAATAGGGATTATTCGTCAAATAGGGATTTTGACCGTGACCAGTGTCGTCATCCAATGATTAAGATTAATGTTAAGGGATGCGACGGAGTTGCTATTGTAGACACAGGGGCTACGCATTGCATTGCTAGCCCACTACTCCATCGCCACCTACAACACTGCAATACAGAATTCTCGGAGGAGAAACGTTCGATACGTTTAGCCGATGGCTCCGAAAGGTTGTGTACTGTGTTTAGTTATAAGCTTAACGTTAAGTTACAGGGACGAGAGATACCCACTACGTTTCTTGTGCTCCCCGGGGCGGACACGAGAACGCTTCTAGGGCGAGACTTCATTGAACGCGCAGGGATCGTGGTGAACGTGCCCAGGTGGACATGGAGTTTCGCTGAACGTGAGTACAATTTCGTTGATTACGGCGTTTTGAACGCGTGCGATACGAACGCTTCGACCACGGATGATACGAACGCTTCGACCACGCGCTACGCGAACGTTTCGACTGCATGCGATGCGAACGCTTCGTCTACGTGCAACGCGAACGCTTCTGCCGCGAGCTGCACGAACGTTTCGGCCACGTGTGACATGAACGCTTCGGCTGCACGCAATGCGAACGCTTCGGCTGCACGCAATACGAGCGCTTCAGCCGTGTGCCATGCGAACGCTTCGGCTGCACGCAATACGAACGCTTCGGCTGCACGCAATACGAACGCTTCGACTGCACGCAATACGAACGCTTCGGCCGCGTGCGATACGAACGCTTCGGCTGCACGCAATACGAACGCTTCGGCTACGTGCAACGCGAACGCTTCGACCGCACAAAATGCGAACGCTCCGGCTGTTTGCAATACTGACGTTCTGGACACGTGCAATACGGACGTTCCGGACACGTGCAATACGGTTGTTTATTGTACAGATGCTGAACCTCAGTTGGGATTAAGGAGTGACGAGGGAGCTCACCTAGCTGATCATCAGCGCGCCCAGCTGAACCAGCTGATCGCCAGGAAGGCACGCCGCTTCGATCATCAAGGTGACCCCACCGGTTTTATCACTCATCATATCAAGGTAGATGCGAAGCAGGAGCCCATTGCTTCCCCCCCGCATCGTATGTCACCTGCTAAGGTGACCATTTTGAAGAAGGAGATAGACAAGCTGCTGCGCGCCGATGTTATCGAGGAATGCGAATCTCCTTGGGCTGCTAACGTCGTGCTGGTTACCAAGAGGGACGGAGGTACGCGACTCTGCGTAGATTACCGTGGATTGAATGCGGTGACTGAGCCAGACCGATACCCGCTCCCGCGCATCGACGACGTTCTCCACGCAGCCAAGACGACCCGTTTTATGTCTACCCTCGACCTGCGAACTGGATATTTCCAGGCGTCTGTCGCCGAGGAGGATCGTGACAAGACAGCCTTCGTCACACCGCTCGGCACGTTCAGGTTTAAGCGTATGCCGATGGGTCTACGTAATTCCGGCGCTACTTTTCAACGATTAATGGATCGGTTCAAATCTAACTTGCAGGGAGTCGCTCTCATCTGCTATTTGGACGATTTAGCCGTTCTGTCCGAAAGTTTCGAGCAGCACTTGAAGGACTTAGAAGCCGTCTTCGACAGGCTCGAGCTCTTCAACCTAAGGGTCAATCGAGAGAAGAGTTTTTTCGCTAGAGACTCTGTTAAGTTTCTAGGTCATCTTATTGTTCCCGGAGGCATCCGAGCGGATCCCGGAAAAACAGCGGCCGTTGATGACATGGCCGTACCGACGAACGTGAGACACTTGAAGTGTTTCCTTCAGACATCCAGCTGGTTCAGGCGTTTTATCCCGAGCTACGCAGAGATGGCGCGGCCATTGACCACCCTTTTGAAGAAGGACAGTGTTTGGCGGTGGTCCGCGGAACAGCAATCTGCTTTCGAGCGGATAAAACAGGCGCTGGTGTCCTCACCAATATTGCGACAGGCTGACCATACCCAGCCTTTCACTATTAGGACCGACAGTAGTGGGTACTGTCTCGGTGCAGTCCTAATGCAGGGGGAGGGGCCCGATGAACGCCCCATAGAGTACGCTAGCCGTCTCCTGACCTCAGCCGAGCGTAACTACACCACCACCGAAAGAGAGGCTCTGGCGGTCGTGTGGGCAGTCTCCAAGTTCCGCGGCTATATTGAGGGTGCCGAGATCATCGTCAAGTCGGATCATCAACCTTTGAGATGGTTGATGAGCGTGAAATCCCCGAGCGGACGACTTACCAGATGGGCGCTCACTCTGCAGGAATTCAACCTGCACATAGAGTACACTCCTGGTAAGTCTAATGTAATCGCTGACACGCTGTCACGTCCCGTTTGCACAGATGAGATCGGCAATTGCGATTTGTGTCGGTTCGCTACAGATGTACCGTCCGACGACCCGTTAAATTATAGGGAGAAGCAGCTGAAAGACCCTGAGGTTCGCAAAATCGTCGAAGACCTGGAGGCAAACGACGAGACGTTTAGGGGGAGACCCTGGGCGAACCGAGGGTACGTCATTTCAGACGGAGTGTTGTACAGGTATAACCCTGAACACAACGATGAAGACGAGGCTCGTTTGGTGGTGCCAAGCGAGCAGAGGAAAGAGATCCTCTCGGATTACCATGATGCTCCGACAGCCGGTCACTTCGGCGTTGAGCGTACGCTGCAGCGACTCGCCTCACGCTATTATTGGCCAGGTATGAGAGCCTCCGTTGCAGAACATATTAAAGAATGTGTCCCATGTCAGAGATACAAGGTGGACTCGCGCAGACCCGCAGGGCTGTTGCAGTCCCCAGCTGTCACACAGAGGTTTGAAGTGGTAGCTGTCGATTTGTTTGGTCCGTTACCAGTCACTGAGTCCGGTAACCGTTGGATACTGATTGTCGAGGATGTTTGTTCGCGTTGGGTCGAGCTTTTTCCCCTAGCAGACGCGACGAGCTTAGATTGCGCTAAGGTCCTGGTGAAGGAGGTTTTTCTACGGTACGGGGTGCCCCGCCGCCTAATCAGCGACAACGGAGTGCAGTTCATAAGCGAGGTCATGCAACAGGTTTGTAACGTATTCGGTATTGCTCAGTCCTTAACACCGTTCTACCATCCGGAGGCTAACCCAGTAGAACGCAAGAACCGCGACCTCAAACCGCAACTTGCTATCCACGTTGGTTGCGACCACACAACCTGGGACTTACACCTAGCAGCCATAAGGTTCGCAATGAACTCGGCTGTTACGTACAGCATTGGCTATTCCCCAGCCATGCTGACATTTGGACGCGAGATACGCGCCCCAGCGGATGTCGTCCACGACATGCGCACGATCATAGAAGATGATCGGTTTGTGGCCAACGTCACACCTTATCTAAAAAGATTGGCAACCGTTCTCATCGACGCCAGGGATACTCATGAGAGGATCCAGGCGACTCAGAAGAAATATGCTGACGAGAAACGCCGGCCCGCGCCTGACTACAAGGTAGGTGACTTAGTGCTATTGAAAACACAGGGTGCAAACGACACTGGTCTTGGTCAGACCCCTAAGTTTATACCTAGGCGCGACGGTCCGTATAAAATACGCGAAGTGCTGAGCAGCACTACTTATTGTTTAGAACGCGATACAGGCGAAGTTTTAGGCAAATATCACGTGTCGCAGTTGACGCCTTTCGTAGGTCAGATGCAGCCACCCGTGCATCCTAAACGTAGGAGAGGGCGCCCGCGCAAGATTGTTGCTTGACTTAACTGTATCCCTTTTGTTTCTGTTTCTGCACCGGGAATGTGTTTACACACCCGGCTTATTTAGGTCATATTCGCCATTGGTCGGTGACTGTAGGGTTTCCTTAGTTTTGGATGCTACTCCAAACGCGAGGGCGCATTGTTTGTAGTAGAGGGGGAGTCTGTAAGACAGTATTTCGCCACTTTTTAAGTAGCAACACTCCTCCGCTATCGACTCACTCGCAGCCGGCCAATCGCGGCGCTGCGCGCCGCGCCTTTTGTGAGAACCCCGCGGAAATAGACACAGACGACGACATATTGGATTTTGTAAAAGCCTACTTATGTACCGTGCTCTCATCTTTAATTAAATAGTATTGTTTCTACTCAACTCTGGCAGTTTTTATTCATTACAGTACTTATTTTGAAGACTTAAGGTGTGGAAACGAGTCGCTATAGGTCGTGGACTTAAATGGCAATAGTTTTTTAGCGTTTGGGATATATTGATTTTTGGAGCCTATGGGACTTATAGTTACGGGAATGTTCAAAAATCGACTTGCTTATTTTGAAGACTTAAGGTGCGCAAACGAGTCGCTATAGGTCGTGGACTTAAATGGCAATCGTTTTTTAGCGTTTGGGAAATATTGATTTTTGGCGCCTATGGGACCTATCGTTACGGAAATGTTCAAAAATCAAAGTACTTATTTTGAAGACTTAAGGTGTGGAAACGAGTCGCTATAGGTCGTGGACTTAAATGGCAATAGTTTTTTAGCGTTTGGGATATATTGATATTTGGAGCCTATGGGACTTATAGTTACGGGAATGTTCAAAAATCGACTTGCTTATTTTGAAGACTTAAGGTGCGGAAACGAGTCGCTATAGGTCGTGGACTTAAATGGCAATAGTCTTTTGGCGTTTGGGATATATTTATTTTAGGAGCCTATGGGACTTATAGTTACGGAAATGTTCAAAAATCGACTTGCTTATTTTGAAGACTTAAGGTGCGGAAACGAGTCGCTATAGGTCGTGGACTTAAATGGCAATCGTTTTTTAGCGTTTGGGAAATATTGATTTTTGGCGCCTATGGGACCTATCGTTACGGAAATGTTCAAAAATCAAAGTACTTATTTTGAAGACTTAAGGTGTGGAAACGAGTCGCTATAGGTCGTGGACTTAAATGGCAATAGTTTTTTAGCGTTTGGGATATATTGATATTTGGAGCCTATGGGACTTATAGTTACGGGAATGTTCAAAAATCGACTTGCTTATTTTGAAGACTTAAGGTGCGGAAACGAGTCGCTATAGGTCGTGGACTTAAATGGCAATAGTCTTTTGGCGTTTGGGATATATTTATTTTAGGAGCCTATGGGACTTATGGTTACGGAAATGTTCAAAAATCGACTTGCTTATTTTGAAGACTTAAGGTGCGGAAACGAGTCGCTATAGGTCGTGGACTTAAATGGCAATAGTCTTTTGGCGTTTGGGATATATTTATTTTAGGAGCCTATGGGACTTATAGTTACGGAAATGTTCAAAAATCGACTTGCTTATTTTGAAGACTTAAGGTGCGGAAACGAGTCGCTATAGGTCGTGGACTTAAATGGCAATAGTTATTTAGCGTTTGGAAAATATTGATTTTTGGCGCCTATGGGACCTATCGTTACGGAAATGTTCAAAAATCAAAGTGCTTATTTTGAAGACTTAAGGTGCGGAAACGAGTCGCTATAGGTCGTGGACTTAAATGGCAATAGTTTTTTAGCGTTTGGGATATATTGATTTTTGGAGCCTATGGGACTTATAGTTACGGAAATGTTCAAAAATCGACTTGCTTATTTTGAAGACTTAAGGTGCGGAAACGAGTCGCTATAGGTCGTGGACTTAAATGGCAATAGTTATTTAGCGTTTGGAAAATATTGATTTTTGGCGCCTATGGGACCTATCGTTACGGAAATGTTCAAAAATCAAAGTGCTTATTTTGAAGACTTAAGGTGTGGAAACGAGTCGCTATAGGTCGTGGACTTAAATGGCAATAGTTTTTTAGCGTTTGGGATATATTGATTTTTGGAGCCTATGGGACTTATAGTTACGGGAATGTTCAAAAATCGACTTGCTTATTTTGAAGACTTAAGGTGCGGAAACGAGTCGCTATAGGTCGTGGACTTAAATGGCAATAGTCTTTTGGCGTTTGGGATATATTAATTTTAGGAGCCTATGGGACTTATGGTTACGGAAATGTTCAAAAATCGACTTGCTTATTTTGAAGACTTAAGGTGCGGAAACGAGTCGCTATAGGTCGTGGACTTAAATGGCAATAGTCTTTTGGCGTTTGGGATATATTTATTTTAGGAGCCTATGGGACTTATAGTTACGGAAATGTTCAAAAATCGACTTGCTTATTTTGAAGACTTAAGGTGCGGAAACGAGTCGCTATAGGTCGTGGACTTAAATGGCAATAGTGTTTTGGCGTTTGGGATATATTTATTTTAGGAGCCTATGGGACTTATAGTTACGGAAATGTTCAAAAATCGACTTGCTTATTTTGAAGACTTTGCGGAAACCAGTCGCTATAGGTCGTGGACTTAAATGGCAATAGTTATTTAGCGTTTGGACAATATTGATTTTTGGCGCCTATGGGACCTATCGTTACGGAAATGTTCAAAAATCAAAGTACTTATTTTGAAGACTTAAGGTGCGGAAACGAGTCGCTATAGGTCGTGGACTTAAATGGCAATCGTTTTTTAGGGTTTGGGAAATATTGATTTTTGGCGCCTATGGGACCTATCGTTACGGAAATGTTCAAAAATCAAAGTACTTATTTTGAAGACTTAAGGTGTGGAAACGAGTCGCTATAGGTCGTGGACTTAAATGGCAATAGTTTTTTAGCGTTTGGGATATATTGATTTTTGGAGCCTATGGGACTTATAGTTACGGATATGTTCTAAAATCGACTTGCTTATTTTGAAGACTTAAGGTGCGGAAACGAGTCGCTATAGGTCGTGGACTTAAATGGCAATAGTTATTTAGCGTTTGGGAAATATTGATTTTTGGAGCCTATGGGACTTATCGTTACGGAAATGTTCAAAAATCGACTTGCTTATTTTGAAGACTTAAGGTGTGGAAACGAGTCGCTATAGGTCGTGGACTTAAATGGCAATAGTTATTTAGCGTTTGGGAAATATTGATTTTTGGAGCCTATGGGACTTATAGTTACGGAAATGTTCAAAAATCGACTTGCTTATTTTGAAGACTTAAGGTGCGGAAACGAGTCGCTATAGGTCGTGGACTTAAATGGCAATAGTTATTTAGCGTTTGGGATATATTGATTTTTGGAGCCTATGGGACTTATAGTTACGGGAATGTTCAAAAATCGACTTGCTTATTTTGAAGACTTAAGGTGCGGAAACGAGTCGCTATAGGTCGTGGACTTAAATGGCAATAGTCTTTTGGCGTTTGGGATATATTTATTTTAGGAGCCTATGGGACTTATAGTTACGGAAATGTTAAAAAATCGACTTGCTTATTTTGAAGACTTAAGGTGCGGAAACGAGTCGCTATAGGTCGTGGACTTAAATGGCAATAGTTATTTAGCGTTTGGGAAATATTGATTTTTGGCGCCTATGGGACCTATCGTTACGGAAATGTTCAAAAATCAAAGTACTTATTTTGAAGACTTAAGGTGCGGAAACGAGTCGCTATAGGTCGTGGACTTAAATGGCAATCGTTTTTTAGCGTTTGGGAAATATTGATTTTTGGCGCCTATGGGACCTATCGTTACGGAAATGTTCAAAAATCAAAGTACTTATTTTGAAGACTTAAGGTGTGGAAACGAGTCGCTATAGGTCGTGGACTTAAATGGCAATAGTTTTTTAGCGTTTGGGATATATTGATTTTTGGAGCCTATGGGACTTATAGTTACGGGAATGTTCAAAAATCGACTTGCTTATTTTGAAGACTTAAGGTGCGGAAACGAGTCGCTATAGGTCGTGGACTTAAATGGCAATAGTCTTTTGGCGTTTGGGATATATTTATTTTAGGAGCCTATGGGACTTATAGTTACGGAAATGTTCAAAAATCGACTTGCTTATTTTGAAGACTTAAGGTGCGGAAACGAGTCGCTATAGGTCGTGGACTTAAATGGCAATAGTTATTTAGCGTTTGGGAAATATTGATTTTTGGCGCCTATGGGACCTATCGTTACGGAAATGTTCAAAAATCAAAGTACTTATTTTGAAGACTTAAGGTGCGGAAACGAGTCGCTATAGGTCGTGGACTTAAATGGCAATAGTCTTTTGGCGTTTGGGATATATTTATTTTAGGAGCCTATGGGACTTATAGTTACGGAAATGTTAAAAAATCGACTTGCTTATTTTGAAGACTTAAGGTGCGGAAACGAGTCGCTATAGGTCGTGGACTTAAATGGCAATAGTTATTTAGCGTTTGGGAAATATTGATTTTTGGCGCCTATGGGACCTATCGTTACGGAAATGTTCAAAAATCAAAGTACTTATTTTGAAGACTTAAGGTGCGGAAACGAGTCGCTATAGGTCGTGGACTTAAATGGCAATCGTTTTTTAGCGTTTGGGAAATATTGATTTTTGGCGCCTATGGGACCTATCGTTACGGAAATGTTCAAAAATCAAAGTACTTATTTTGAAGACTTAAGGTGTGGAAACGAGTCGCTATAGGTCGTGGACTTAAATGGCAATAGTTTTTTAGCGTTTGGGATATATTGATTTTTGGAGCCTATGGGACTTATAGTTACGGGAATGTTCAAAAATCGACTTGCTTATTTTGAAGACTTAAGGTGCGGAAACGAGTCGCTATAGGTCGTGGACTTAAATGGCAATAGTTATTTAACGTTTGGGATATATTGATTTTTGGAGCCTATGGGACTTATAGTTACGGGAATGTTCAAAAATCGACTTGCTTATTTTGAAGACTTAAGGTGCGGAAACGAGTCGCTATAGGTCGTGGACTTAAATGGCAATAGTCTTTTGGCGTTTGGGATATATTTATTTTAGGAGCCTATGGGACTTATAGTTACGGAAATGTTAAAAAATCGACTTGCTTATTTTGAAGACTTAAGGTGCGGAAACGAGTCGCTATAGGTCGTGGACTTAAATGGCAATATTTATTTAGCGTTTGGGAAATATTGATTTTTGGCGCCTATGGGACCTATCGTTACGGAAATGTTCAAAAATCAAAGTACTTATTTTGAAGACTTAAGGTGCGGAAACGAGTCGCTATAGGTCGTGGACTTAAATGGCAATCGTTTTTTAGCGTTTGGGAAATATTGATTTTTGGCGCCTATGGGACCTATCGTTACGGAAATGTTCAAAAATCAAAGTACTTATGTGTGGAAACGAGTCGCTATAGGTCGTGGACTTAAATGGCAATCGTTTTTTAGCGTTTGGGATATATTGATTTTTGGAGCCTATGGGACTTATAGTTACGGAAATGTTCTAAAATCGACTTGCTTATTTTGAAGACTTAAGGTGCGGAAACGAGTCGCTATAGGTCGTGGACTTAAATGGCAATAGTTATTTAGCGTTTGGGAAATATTGATTTTTGGAGCCTATGGGACTTATCGTTACGGAAATGTTCAAAAATCGACTTGCTTATTTTGAAGACTTAAGGTGCGGAAACGAGTCGCTATAGGTCGTGGACTTAAATGGCAATAGTTATTTAGCGTTTGGGAAATATTGATTTTTGGAGCCTATGGGACTTATAGTTACGGAAATGTTCAAAAATCGACTTGCTTATTTTGAAGACTTAAGGTGCGGAAACGAGTCGCTATAGGTCGTGGACTTAAATGGCAATAGTTATTTAGCGTTTGGGAAATATTGATTTTTGGAGCCTATGGGACTTATAGTTACGGGAATGTTCAAAAATCGACTTGCTTATTTTGAAGACTTAAGGTGCGGAAACGAGTCGCTATAGGTCGTGGACTTAAATGGCAATAGTCTTTTGGCGTTTGGGATATATTTATTTTAGGAGCCTATGGGACTTATAGTTACGGAAATGTTCAAAAATCGACTTGCTTATTTTGAAGACTTAAGGTGCGGAAACGAGTCGCTATAGGTCGTGGACTTAAATGGCAATAGTTATTTAGCGTTTGGGAAATATTGATTTTTGGCGCCTATGGGACCTATCGTTACGGAAATGTTCAAAAATCAAAGTACTTATTTTGAAGACTTAAGGTGCGGAAACGAGTCGCTATAGGTCGTGGACTTAAATGGCAATAGTCTTTTGGCGTTTGGGAAATATTGATTTTTGGCGCCTATGGGACCTATCGTTACGGAAATGTTCAAAAATCAAAGTACTTATTTTGAAGACTTAAGGTGTGGAAACGAGTCGCTATAGGTCGTGGACTTAAATGGCAATAGTTTTTTAGCGTTTGGGATATATTGATTTTTGGAGCCTATGGGACTTATAGTTACGGGAATGTTCAAAAATCGACTTGCTTATTTTGAAGACTTAAGGTGCGCAAACGAGTCGCTATAGGTCGTGGACTTAAATGGCAATCGTTATTTAGCGTTTGGGAAATATTGATTTTTGGCGCCTATGGGACCTATCGTTACGGAAATGTTCAAAAATCAAAGTACTTATTTTGAAGACTTAAGGTGTGGAAACGAGTCGCTATAGGTCGTGGACTTAAATGGCAATAGTTTTTTAGCGTTTGGGATATATTGATATTTGGAGCCTATGGGACTTATAGTTACGGGAATGTTCAAAAATCGACTTGCTTATTTTGAAGACTTAAGGTGCGGAAACGAGTCGCTATAGGTCGTGGACTTAAATGGCAATAGTCTTTTGGCGTTTGGGATATATTTATTTTAGGAGCCTATGGGACTTATAGTTACGGAAATGTTCAAAAATCGACTTGCTTATTTTGAAGACTTAAGGTGCGGAAACGAGTCGCTATAGGTCGTGGACTTAAATGGCAATAGTTATTTAGCGTTTGGGAAATATTGATTTTTGGCGCCTATGGGACCTATCGTTACGGAAATGTTCAAAAATCAAAGTACTTATTTTGAAGACTTAAGGTGTGGAAACGAGTCGCTATAGGTCGTGGACTTAAATGGCAATAGTTTTTTAGCGTTTGGGATATATTGATATTTGGAGCCTATGGGACTTATAGTTACGGGAATGTTCAAAAATCGACTTGCTTATTTTGAAGACTTAAGGTGCGGAAACGAGTCGCTATAGGTCGTGGACTTAAATGGCAATAGTCTTTTGGCGTTTGGGATATATTTATTTTAGGAGCCTATGGGACTTATAGTTACGGAAATGTTCAAAAATCGACTTGCTTATTTTGAAGACTTTGCGGAAACGAGTCGCTATAGGTCGTGGACTTAAATGGCAATAGTCTTTTGGCGTTTGGGATATATTTATTTTAGGAGCCTATGGGACTTATAGTTACGGAAATGTTCAAAAATCGACTTGCTTATTTTGAAGACTTAAGGTGCGGAAACGAGTCGCTATAGGTCGTGGACTTAAATGGCAATAGTTATTTAGCGTTTGGGAAATATTGATTTTTGGCGCCTATGGGACCTATCGTTACGGAAATGTTCAAAAATCAAAGTACTTATTTTGAAGACTTAAGGTGCGGAAACGAGTCGCTATAGGTCGTGGACTTAAATGGCAATCGTTTTTTAGCGTTTGGGAAATATTGATTTTTGGCGCCTATGGGACCTATCGTTACGGAAATGTTCAAAAATCAAAGTACTTATTTTGAAGACTTAAGGTGTGGAAACGAGTCGCTATAGGTCGTGGACTTAAATGGCAATAGTTTTTTAGCGTTTGGGATATATTGATTTTTGGAGCCTATGGGACTTATAGTTACGGGAATGTTCAAAAATCGACTTGCTTATTTTGAAGACTTAAGGTGCGGAAACGAGTCGCTATAGGTCGTGGACTTAAATGGCAATAGTCTTTTGGCGTTTGGGATATATTTATTTTAGGAGCCTATGGGACTTATAGTTACGGAAATGTTCAAAAATCGACTTGCTTATTTTGAAGACTTTGCGGAAACGAGTCGCTATAGGTCGTGGACTTAAATGGCAATAGTTATTTTAGCGTTTGGGAAATATTGATTTGTGGCGCCTATGGGACCTATCGTTACGGAAATGTTCAAAAATCAAAGTACTTATTTTGAAGACTTAAGGTGCGGAAACGAGTCGCTATAGGTCGTGGACTTAAATGGCAATAGTTATTTAGCGTTTGGGAAATATTGATTTTTGGCGCCTATGGGACCTATCGTTACGGAAATGTTCAAAAATCAAAGTACTTATTTTGAAGACTTAAAGTGCGGAAACGAGTCGCTATAGGTCGTGGACTTAAATGGCAATAGTTTTTTAGCGTTTGGGAAATATTGATTTTCGGAGCCTGTGGGACTTATCGTTACGGAAATGTTCAAAAATCAAAGTACATATTTTGAAGACTTAAGGTGCGGAAACGAGTCGCTATAGGTCGTGGACTTGAATGACAATAGTTTTTTAGCGTTTGGGAAATATTGATTTTTGAAGCCTATGGGACTTATCGTTACGGAAATGTTCAAAAATCAAAGTACTTATTTTGAAGACTTAAAGTGCGGAAACGAGTCGCTATAGGTCGTGGATTTAAATGGCAATAGTTTTTTAGCGTTTGGGAAATATTGATTTTTGGCGCCTATGGGACCTATCGTTACGGAAATGTTCAAAAATCAAAGTACTTATTTTGAAGACTTAAGGTGCGGAAACGAGTCGCTATAGGTCGTGGACTTAAATGGCAATCGTTTTTTAGCGTTTGGGAAATATTGATTTTTGGCGCCTATGTAACTTATAGTTACGGAAATGTTCAAAAATCGACTTGCTTATTTTGAAGACTTAAGGTGCGGAAACGAGTCGCTATAGGTCGTGGACTTAAATGGCAATAGTCTTTTGGCGTTTGGGATATATTTATTTTAGGAGCCTATGTAACTTATAGTTACGGAAATGTTCAAAAATCGACTTGCTTATTTTGAAGACTTAAGGTGCGGAAACGAGTCGCTATAGGTCGTGGACTTAAATGGCAATAGTTATTTAGCGTTTGGGAAATATTGATTTTTGGCGCCTATGGGACCTATCGTTACGGAAATGTTCAAAAATCAAAGTACTTATTTTGAAGACTTAAGGTGCGGAAACGAGTCGCTATAGGTCGTGGACTTAAATGGCAATCGTTTTTTAGCGTTTGGGAAATATTGATTTTTGGCGCCTATGGGACCTATCGTTACGGAAATGTTCAAAAATCAAAGTACTTATTTTGAAGACTTAAGGTGTGGAAACGAGTCGCTATAGGTCGTGGACTTAAATGGCAATAGTTTTTTAGCGTTTGGGATATATTGATTTTTGGAGCCTATGGGACTTATAGTTACGGGAATGTTCAAAAATCGACTTGCTTATTTTGAAGACTTAAGGTGCGGAAACGAGTCGCTATAGGTCGTGGACTTAAATGGCAATAGTCTTTTGGCGTTTGGGATATATTTATTTTAGGAGCCTATGTAACTTATAGTTACGGAAATGTTCAAAAATCGACTTGCTTATTTTGAAGACTTAAGGTGCGGAAACGAGTCGCTATAGGTCGTGGACTTAAATGGCAATAGTTATTTAGCGTTTGGGAAATATTGATTTTTGGCGCCTATGGGACCTATCGTTACGGAAATGTTCAAAAATCAAAGTACTTATTTTGAAGACTTAAGGTGCGGAAACGAGTCGCTATAGGTCGTGGACTTAAATGGCAATCGTTTTTTAGCGTTTGGGAAATATTGATTTTTGGCGCCTATGGGACCTATCGTTACGGAAATGTTCAAAAATCAAAGTACTTATTTTGAAGACTTAAGGTGTGGAAACGAGTCGCTATAGGTCGTGGACTTAAATGGCAATAGTTTTTTAGCGTTTGGGATATATTGATTTTTGGAGCCTATGGGACTTATAGTTACGGAAATGTTCTAAAATCGACTTGCTTATTTTGAAGACTTAAGGTGCGGAAACGAGTCGCTATAGGTCGTGGACTTAAATGGCAATAGTTATTTAGCGTTTGGGAAATATTGATTTTTGGAGCCTATGGGACTTATCGTTACGGAAATGTTCAAAAATCGACTTGCTTATTTTGAAGACTTAAGGTGCGGAAACGAGTCGCTATAGGTCGCGGACTTAAATGGCAATAGTTTTTTAGCGTTTGGGAAATATTGATTTTTGGAGCCTATGGGACTTATAGTTACGGAAATGTTCAAAAATCGACTTGCTTATTTTGAAGACTTAAGGTGCGGAAACGAGTCGCTATAGGTCGTGGACTTAAATGGCAATAGTTATTTAGCGTTTGGGAAATATTGATATTTGGAGCCTATGGGACTTATCGTTACGGAAATGTTCAAAAATCGACTTGCTTATTTTGAAGACTTAAGGTGCGGAAACGAGTCGCTATAGGTCGCGGACTTAAATGGCAATAGTTTTTTAGCGTTTGGGAAATATTGATTTTTGGAGCCTATGGGACTTATGGTTACGGAAATGTTCAAAAATCGACTTGCTTATTTTGAAGACTTAAGGTGCGCAAACGAGTCGCTATAGGTCGTGGACTTAAATGGCAATCGTTTTTTAGCGTTTGGGATATATTGATTTTTGGAGCCTATGGGACTTATAGTTACGGGAATGTTCAAAAATCGACTTGCTTATTTTGAAGACTTAAGGTGCGGAAACGAGTCGCTATAGGTCGTGGACTTAAATGGCAATAGTCTTTTGGCGTTTGGGATATATTTATTTTAGGAGCCTATGGGACTTATAGTTACGGAAATGTTCAAAAATCGAATTGCTTATTTTGAAGACTTTGCGGAAACGAGTCGCTATAGGTCGTGGACTTAAATGGCAATAGTTATTTAGCGTTTGGGAAATATTGATTTTTGGCGCCTATGGGACCTATCGTTACGGAAATGTTCAAAAATCAAAGTACTTATTTTGAAGACTTAAGGTGCGGAAACGAGTCGCTATAGGTCGTGGACTTAAATGGCAATCGTTTTTTAGCGTTTGGGAAATATTGATTTTTGGCGCCTATGGGACCTATCGTTACGGAAATGTTCAAAAATCAAAGTACTTATTTTGAAGACTTAAGGTGTGGAAACGAGTCGCTATAGGTCGTGGACTTAAATGGCAATAGTTTTTTAGCGTTTGGGATATATTGATTTTTGGAGCCTATGGGACTTATAGTTACGGGAATGTTCAAAAATCGACTTGCTTATTTTGAAGACTTAAGGTGCGGAAACGAGTCGCTATAGGTCGTGGACTTAAATGGCAATAGTCTTTTGGCGTTTGGGATATATTTATTTTAGGAGCCTATGTAACTTATAGTTACGGAAATGTTCAAAAATCGACTTGCTTATTTTGAAGACTTAAGGTGCGGAAACGAGTCGCTATAGGTCGTGGACTTAAATGGCAATAGTTATTTAGCGTTTGGGAAATATTGATTTTTGGCGCCTATGGGACCTATCGTTACGGAAATGTTCAAAAATCAAAGTACTTATTTTGAAGACTTAAGGTGCGGAAACGAGTCGCTATAGGTCGTGGACTTAAATGGCAATCGTTTTTTAGCGTTTGGGAAATATTGATTTTTGGCGCCTATGGGACCTATCGTTACGGAAATGTTCAAAAATCAAAGTACTTATTTTGAAGACTTAAGGTGTGGAAACGAGTCGCTATAGGTCGTGGACTTAAATGGCAATAGTTTTTTAGCGTTTGGGATATATTGATTTTTGGAGCCTATGGGACTTATAGTTACGGAAATGTTCTAAAATCGACTTGCTTATTTTGAAGACTTAAGGTGCGGAAACGAGTCGCTATAGGTCGTGGACTTAAATGGCAATAGTTATTTAGCGTTTGGGAAATATTGATTTTTGGAGCCTATGGGACTTATCGTTACGGAAATGTTCAAAAATCGACTTGCTTATTTTGAAGACTTAAGGTGCGGAAACGAGTCGCTATAGGTCGCGGACTTAAATGGCAATAGTTTTTTAGCGTTTGGGAAATATTGATTTTTGGAGCCTATGGGACTTATAGTTACGGAAATGTTCAAAAATCGACTTGCTTATTTTGAAGACTTAAGGTGCGGAAACGAGTCGCTATAGGTCGTGGACTTAAATGGCAATAGTTATTTAGCGTTTGGGAAATATTGATATTTGGAGCCTATGGGACTTATCGTTACGGAAATGTTCAAAAATCGACTTGCTTATTTTGAAGACTTAAGGTGCGGAAACGAGTCGCTATAGGTCGCGGACTTAAATGGCAATAGTTTTTTAGCGTTTGGGAAATATTGATTTTTGGAGCCTATGGGACTTATGGTTACGGAAATGTTCAAAAATCGACTTGCTTATTTTGAAGACTTAAGGTGCGCAAACGAGTCGCTATAGGTCGTGGACTTAAATGGCAATCGTTTTTTAGCGTTTGGGATATATTGATTTTTGGAGCCTATGGGACTTATAGTTACGGGAATGTTCAAAAATCGACTTGCTTATTTTGAAGACTTAAGGTGCGGAAACGAGTCGCTATAGGTCGTGGACTTAAATGGCAATAGTCTTTTGGCGTTTGGGATATATTTATTTTAGGAGCCTATGGGACTTATAGTTACGGAAATGTTCAAAAATCGAATTGCTTATTTTGAAGACTTTGCGGAAACGAGTCGCTATAGGTCGTGGACTTAAATGGCAATAGTTATTTAGCGTTTGGGAAATATTGATTTTTGGCGCCTATGGGACCTATCGTTACGGAAATGTTCAAAAATCAAAGTACTTATTTTGAAGACTTAAGGTGCGGAAACGAGTCGCTATAGGTCGTGGACTTAAATGGCAATCGTTTTTTAGCGTTTGGGAAATATTGATTTTTGGCGCCTATGGGACCTATCGTTACGGAAATGTTCAAAAATCAAAGTACTTATTTTGAAGACTTAAGGTGTGGAAACGAGTCGCTATAGGTCGTGGACTTAAATGGCAATAGTTTTTTAGCGTTTGGGATATATTGATTTTTGGAGCCTATGGGACTTATAGTTACGGGAATGTTCAAAAATCGACTTGCTTATTTTGAAGACTTAAGGTGCGGAAACGAGTCGCTATAGGTCGTGGACTTAAATGGCAATAGTCTTTTGGCGTTTGGGATATATTTATTTTAGGAGCCTATGTAACTTATAGTTACGGAAATGTTCAAAAATCGACTTGCTTATTTTGAAGACTTAAGGTGCGGAAACGAGTCGCTATAGGTCGTGGACTTAAATGGCAATAGTTATTTAGCGTTTGGGAAATATTGATTTTTGGCGCCTATGGGACCTATCGTTACGGAAATGTTCAAAAATCAAAGTACTTATTTTGAAGACTTAAGGTGCGGAAACGAGTCGCTATAGGTCGTGGACTTAAATGGCAATCGTTTTTTAGCGTTTGGGAAATATTGATTTTTGGCGCCTATGGGACCTATCGTTACGGAAATGTTCAAAAATCAAAGTACTTATTTTGAAGACTTAAGGTGTGGAAACGAGTCGCTATAGGTCGTGGACTTAAATGGCAATAGTTTTTTAGCGTTTGGGATATATTGATTTTTGGAGCCTATGGGACTTATAGTTACGGAAATGTTCTAAAATCGACTTGCTTATTTTGAAGACTTAAGGTGCGGAAACGAGTCGCTATAGGTCGTGGACTTAAATGGCAATAGTTATTTAGCGTTTGGGAAATATTGATTTTTGGAGCCTATGGGACTTATCGTTACGGAAATGTTCAAAAATCGACTTGCTTATTTTGAAGACTTAAGGTGCGGAAACGAGTCGCTATAGGTCGCGGACTTAAATGGCAATAGTTTTTTAGCGTTTGGGAAATATAGATTTTTGGAGCCTATGGGACTTATCGTTACGGAAATGTTCAAAAATCGACTTGCTTATTTTGAAGACTTAAGGTGCGGAAACGAGTCGCTATAGGTCGCGGACTTAAATGGCAATAGTTTTTTAGCGTTTGGGAAATATAGATTTTTGGAGCCTATGGGACTTATGGTTACGGAAATGTTCAAAAATCGACTTGCTAATTTTGAAGACTTAAGGTGCGCAAACGAGTCGCTATAGGTCGTGGACTTAAAAGGCAATCGTTTTTTTAGCGTTTGGGAAATATTGATTTTTGGCGCCTATGGGACCTATCGTTACGGAAATGTTCAAAAATCGACTTGCTTATTTTGAAGACTTAAGGTGCGGAAACGAGTCGCTATAGGTCGCGGACTTAAATGGCAATAGTATTTTAGCGTTTGGGATATATTGATTTTTGGAGCCTATGGGACTTATAGTTACGGGAATGTTCAAAAATTGACTTGCTTATTTTGAAGACTTAAGGTGCGGAAACGAGTCGCTATAGGTCGTGGACTTAAATGGCAATAGTCTTTTGGCGTTTGGGATATATTTATTTTAGGAGCCTACGGGACTTATAGTTACGGAAATGTTCAAAAATCGACTTGCTTATTTTGAAGACTTAAGGTGCGGAAACGAGTCGCTATAGGTCGTGGACTTAAATGGCAATAGTTATTTAGCGTTTGGGAAATATTGATTTTTGGCGCCTATGGGACCTATCGTTACGGAAATGTTCAAAAATCAAAGTACTTATTTTGAAGACTTAAGGTGCGGAAACGAGTCGCTATAGGTCGTGGACTTAAATGGCAATCGTTTTTTAGCGTTTGGGAAATATTGATTTTTGGCGCCTATGGGACCTATCGTTACGGAAATGTTCAAAAATCAAAGTACTTATTTTGAAGACTTAAGGTGTGGAAACGAGTCGCTATAGGTCGTGGACTTAAATGGCAATAGTTTTTTAGCGTTTGGGATATATTGATTTTTGGAGCCTATGGGACTTATAGTTACGGGAATGTTCAAAAATCGACTTGCTTATTTTGAAGACTTAAGGTGCGGAAACGAGTCGCTATAGGTCGTGGACTTAAAAGGCAATCGTTTTTTAGCGTTTGGGAAATATTGATTTTTGGCGCCTATGGGACCTATCGTTACGGAAATGTTCAAAAATCGACTTGCTTATTTTGAAGACTTAAGGTGCGGAAACGAGTCGCTATAGGTCGCGGACTTAAATGGCAATAGTATTTTAGCGTTTGGGATATATTGATTTTTGGAGCCTATGGGACTTATAGTTACGGGAATGTTCAAAAATTGACTTGCTTATTTTGAAGACTTAAGGTGCGGAAACGAGTCGCTATAGGTCGTGGACTTAAATGGCAATAGTATTTTAGCGTTTGGGATATATTGATTTTTGGAGCCTATGGGACTTATAGTTACGGGAATGTTCAAAAATTGACTTGCTTATTTTGAAGACTTAAGGTGCGGAAACGAGTCGCTATAGGTCGTGGACTTAAATGGCAATAGTCTTTTGGCGTTTGGGATATATTTATTTTTGGAGCCTATGGGACTTATAGTTACGGGAATGTTCAAAAATTGACTTGCTTATTTTGAAGACTTAAGGTGCGGAAACGAGTCGCTATAGGTCGTGGACTTAAATGGCAATAGTCTTTTGGCGTTTGGGATATATTTATTTTAGGAGCCTACGGGACTTATAGTTACGGAAATGTTCAAAAATCGACTTGCTTATTTTGAAGACTTAAGGTGCGGAAACGAGTCGCTATAGGTCGTGGACTTAAATGGCAATAGTTATTTAGCGTTTGGGAAATATTGATTTTTGGCGCCTATGGGACCTATCGTTACGGAAATGTTCAAAAATCAAAGTACTTATTTTGAAGACTTAAGGTGCGGAAACGAGTCGCTATAGGTCGTGGACTTAAATGGCAATCGTTTTTTAGCGTTTGGGAAATATTGATTTTTGGCGCCTATGGGACCTATCGTTACGGGAATGTTCAAAAATCGACTTGCTTATTTTGAAGACTTAAGGTGCGGAAACGAGTCGCTATAGGTCGTGGACTTAAATGGCAATAGTCTTTTGGCGTTTGGGATATATTTATTTTAGGAGCCTATGGGACTTATAGTTACGGAAATGTTCAAAAATCGACTTGCTTATTTTGAAGACTTTGCGGAAACGAGTCGCTATAGGTCGTGGACTTAAATGGCAATAGTTATTTTAGCGTTTGGGAAATATTGATTTTTGGCGCCTATGGGACCTATCGTTACGGAAATGTTCAAAAATCAAAGTACTTATTTTGAAGACTTAAGGTGCGGAAACGAGTCGCTATAGGTCGTGGACTTAAATGGCAATAGTTATTTAGCGTTTGGGAAATATTGATTTTTGGCGCCTATGGGACCTATCGTTACGGAAATGTTCAAAAATCAAAGTACTTATTTTGAAGACTTAAGGTGCGGAAACGAGTCGCTATAGGTCGTGGACTTAAATGGCAATAGTTTTTTAGCGTTTGGGAAATATTGATTTTCGGAGCCTGTGGGACTTATCGTTACGGAAATGTTCAAAAATCAAAGTACATATTTTGAAGACTTAAGGTGCGGAAACGAGTCGCTATAGGTCGTGGACTTGAATGACAATAGTTTTTTAGCGTTTGGGAAATATTGATTTTTGAAGCCTATGGGACTTATCGTTACGGAAATGTTCAAAAATCAAAGTACTTATTTTGAAGACTTAAGGTGCGGAAACGAGTCGCTATAGGTCGTGAATTTAAATGGCAATAGTTTTTTAGCGTTTGGGAAATATTGATTTTTGGCGCCTATGGGACCTATCGTTACGGAAATGTTCAAAAATCAAAGTACTTATTTTGAAGACTTAAGGTGCGGAAACGAGTCGCTATAGGTCGTGGATTTAAATGGCAATAGTTTTTTAGCCTTTGGGAAATATTGATTTTTGGAGCCTATGGGACTTATGGTTACGGAAATGTTCAAAAATCGACTTGCTTATTTTGAAGACTTAAGGTGCGGAAACGAGTCGCTATAGGTCGTGGACTTAAATGGCAATAGTTATTTAGCGTTTGGGAAATATTGATTTTTGGCGCCTATGGGACCTATCGTTACGGAAATGTTCAAAAATAGACTTGCTTATTTTGAAGACTTAAGGTGCGGAAACGAGTCGCTATAGGTCGCGGACTTAAATGGCAATAGTTATTTAGCGTTTGGGAAATATTGATATTTGGAGCCTATAGGACTTATCGTTACGGAAATGTTCAAAAATCGACTTGCTTATTTTGAAGACTTAAGGTGCGGAAACGAGTCGCTATAGGTCGTGGACTTAAATGGCAATAGTTATTTAGCGTTTGGGAAATATTGATTTTTGGAGCCTATGGGACTTATGGTTACGGAAATGTTCTAAAATCGACTTGCTTATTTTGAAGACTTAAGGTGCGGAAACGAGTCGCTATAGGTCGTGGACTTAAATGGCAATAGTTTTTTAGCGTTTGGGAAATATTGATTTTTGGAGCCCATGGGACTTATGGTTACGGAAATGTTCAAAAATCGACTTGCTTATTTTGAAGACTTAAGGTGCGCAAACGAGTCGCTATAGGTCGTGGACTTAAATGGCAATCGTTTTTTAGCGTTTGGGAAATATTGATTTTTGGCGCCTATGGGACCTATCGTTACGGAAATGTTCAAAAATCGACTTGCTTATTTTGAAGACTTAAGGTGTGGAAACGAGTCGCTATAGGTCGTGGACTTAAATGGCAATAGTTTTTTAGCGTTTGGGATATATTGATTTTTGGAGCCTATGGGACTTATAGTTACGGGAATGTTCAAAAATCGACTTGCTTATTTTGAAGACTTAAGGTGCGGAAACGAGTCGCTATAGGTCGTGGACTTAAATGGCAATAGTCTTTTGGCGTTTGGGATATATTTATTTTAGGAGCCTATGGGACTTATAGTTACGGAAATGTTCAAAAATCGACTTGCTTATTTTGAAGACTTAAGGTGCGGAAACGAGTCGCTATAGGTCGTGGACTTAAATGGCAATAGTTATTTAGCGTTTGGGAAATATTGATTTTTGGAGCCTATGGGACTTATCGTTACGGAAATGTTCAAAAATAGACTTGCTTATTTTGAAGACTTAAGGTGCGGAAACGAGTCGCTATAGGTCGCGGACTTAAATGGCAATAGTTATTTAGCGTTTGGGAAATATTGATTTTTGGCGCCTATGGGACCTATCGTTACGGAAATGTTCAAAAATCAAAGTACTTATTGAGAAGACTTAAGGTGCGGAAACGAGTCGCTTTAGGTCGTGGACTTAAATGTCATTAGTTTTTTAGCGTTTGGGAAATATTGATATTTGGAGCCTATGGGACTTATGGTTACGGAAATGTTCTAAAATCGACTTGCTTATTTTGAAGACTTAAGGTGCGGAAACGAGTCGCAATAGGTCGTGGACTTAAATGGCAATAGTTTTTTAGCGTTTGGGAAATATTGATTTTTGGAGCCTATGGGACTTATCGTTACGGAAATGTTCAAAAATCGGGGTTATTCCACTAATCCTCATTGATAATCCCCATTAATGGGGATTTGTTAACTTTTTGTCCAGAAATCCCCATTATTTTCAGATTTTCAAAAAATGGGGATTTGTGAACAAAAAGTTCACAAATCCCCATTAGTATAAAAAGTTTATTTGAATACGAGATTTTTTTTAGGACAGAAACTACACAAACCCCTATTCAAAATCGGGATTAGTGGACGGAATAATAGGAACTATTTTTTTTTCTTACACATAATTAAAAAAATATATATTATTATGATGGAACAAATTATTCGAAGAAACAACCGTCTAATTTAAATAAAAATAAAATTATGTATTAATATTAGGTATACTTACAGCGGTCTTTACACCTACCTACCTACCATCAATGCTGAACCACAAGTATAGGAAAAATAAAATGTTAACTATTTAGGTAGGCTGTGACTGACCTATTATTTTATGACTCATAGTTGCCAGCACAAAAGCACACTTTTGTCCACTTGTGATTGACCTGTTTTTCTAGGGTCTGGAAGTAGTTCTGGAATACATTAATACTAAAACTAAAAGTTTACAAATTCCCATCGGACAAAAAACTTATTTCAAAATAGAGATCTGTGGACAAAAATCCCATTTTTTTTTTAAATTTAAATAAGAAAATTTGTGGACAAAAGTTCAGAAAATCCCAGAAGTTTAAAAAAATACTTGTAGACATAAACTGCACAAACCGCTATCAATTTATAGTATTTGTTCATAATAGGGATTAGTAAACGGAATTTTACACATCCATTTACAAAATTTTATTTAAGCACACTTTTGTCCACTTGCAAGTGATTGGCCTGTTTTTCTAGGGTCTGGAAGTAGTTCTGGAAAAGCATAGTATCATTAAAATCATTATTACTGATAGTGTTATGCACATTTGTAAATACTAAAATCTGTGAATTTTTCAATTACTTTATTTCAATATTAAATGCAATGTGTTTTCCACATTTGTAAATTACCGAGTCGATTATACTTAAATCTGAGATTTTAAAATTACTTAAGATCCATATGTTGTTGTGGAGCGTATTTTGCACATTTGTGAATTAGGTGCCTTCTTAAAGCTGTGATTAAATATTATATAACTTTAACGTCAATAATAACACATCTAGCAATATAGACAATCATTCGTCTGACTATTATTATATCCAATTATACTAATTCAATTTGAGAATTAAGTCATAAGAAATAAATATTGAAGTAATAATATATAACAATTATGTTTTATTTTTGATTTATGTTTTCGGAAAGTCCCCACAATTTTTTAATATAATTTATAATAAATGGATGACAATTGTAAAATAAATAAAATTAGTAAATGAATGTGTAAAATTCCGTTTACCTTTCCGTCCCTATTATGAACAAACACTATAAATTGATAGCGGTTTGTGCAGTTTATGTCTACAAGTATTTTTTTAAACTTTTGGGAATTTCTGAACTTTTGTCCACAAATTTTCTTATTTAAATTTAAAAAAAAATTATGATTTTTTGTGCACATATCTCCATTTTAAAATAAGTTTCTTATCCGATGGGGATTTGTAAACTTTTAATTTTAGTATCAATGTATTCCAGAACTACTTCCAGCCAGACCCTAGAAAAACAGGCCAATCACTTACAAGTGGACAAAAGTGTGCTTTTGTGCTAATCCAAGTGCATTTTTGAACTAGAAGCCCGCCGCTTTAACCAAAAGATAGGTCAGTCACAGCCTACCTAAATAGTTAACATTTTATTTTTCCTAAACGTGTGGTTCAGCATTGATGGTAGGTAGGTGTAAAGACTGCTGTAAGTATACTTTATATTAATACATATTTTATTTTTATTTAAATTAGGCGGGGGTGGAAACGTTGGGTGCATGGGGGCCGAGTGCGCTTGATTTTTTTAAGGATCTGGCGGGGCGTCTCAATGCGGCGTCGGGGGACCGTAGGGCTGGCGGTTTCTTTTTCCAAAGGATCAGTTTAGCGATCCAGAGGGGAAATGTCGCCAGTGTCTTGGGAACGATGCCGCGGGGGGACGCACTCGAGGATGTATTTTATTTGTAAGTTTAGTTTTAGTGTTTTAATGTATTTATCTTTCTATAAGGCGGTTGTTTATTCGAATAATTTGTTCCATCACAATATATTTTTTTAATTGTGTAAGAATAAAAAAATAGTTCCTATTATTCCGTCCACTAATCCCGATTTTGAATAGGGGTTTGTGTAGTTTCTGTCCTAAAAAAAATCTCGTATTCAAATAAACTTTTGATACTAATGGGGATTTGTGAACTTTTTGTCCACAAATCCCCATTTTTTGAAAATCTATAATAATGTCGATTTGTGGACAAAAGGTTCACAAATCCCCATTAATGGGGATTATCAATGGGGATTAGTGGAATAACCCAAAAATCGACTTGCTTATTTTAAAGACTTAAGGTGCGGAAACGAGTTGCTATAGGTCGTGGACTTAAATGGCAATAGTTTTTTAGCGTTTGGGAAATATTGATTTTTGGAGCCTATGGGACTTATGGTTACGGAAATGTTCAAAAATCGACTTGCTTATTTTGAAGACTTAAGGTGCGGAAACGAGTCGCTATAGGTCGTGGACTTAAATGGCAATAGTTATTTAGCGTTTGGAAAATATTGATTTTTGGCGCCTATGGGACCTATCGTTACGGAAATGTTCAAAAATCAAAGTACTTATTTTGTAGACTTAAGGTGCGGAAACGAGTCGCTATAGGTCGTGGACTTAAATGGCAATAGTTTTTTAGCGTTTGGGATATTTTGATTTTTGGAGCCTATAGGACTTATAGTTACGGGAATGTTCAAAAATAGACTTGCTTATTTTGAAGACTTAAGGTGCGGAAACGAGTCGCTATAGGTCGTGGACTTAAATGGCAATAGTCTTTTGGCGTTTGGGATATATTTATTTTAGGAGCCTATGGGACTTATAGTTACGGAAATGTTCAAAAATCGACTTGCTTATTTTGAAGACTTAAGGTGCGGAAACGAGTCGCTATAGGTCGTGGACTTAAATGGCAATAGTTTTTTAGCGTTTGGGAAATATTGATTTTTGGAGCCTATGGGACTTATGGTTACGGAAATGTTCAAAAATAGACTTGCTTATTTTGAAGACTTAAGGTGCGGAAACGAGTCGCTATAGGTCGTGGACTTAAATGGCAATAGTTATTTAGCGTTTGGAAAATATTGATTTTTGGCGCCTATGGGACCTATCGTTACGGAAATGTTCAAAAATCAAAGTGCTTATTTTGAAGACTTAAGGTGCGGAAACGAGTCGCTATAGGTCGTGGACTTAAATGGCAATAGTTATTTAGCGTTTGGGAAATATTGATTTTCGGAGCCTATGGGACTTATCGTTACGGAAATGTTCAAAATTGACTTGCTTATTTTGAAGACTTAAGGTGCGGAAACGAGTCGCTATAGGTCGTGGACTTAAATGGCAATAGTTATTTAGCGTTTGGAAAATATTGATTTTTGGAGCCAGATACAGATACAGATACAGATCTTTATTAATAACTCCAAGTTACAAGTCAAAAATACAATATAGGACAATTCCTATGTATAATAAATTAATAACTACCTACAAACAAGTAAAATTAATTCAATATTAATCATATGAAAGAGTCAAAATTATATAATGCAATTGATTGTACAATTTTTCTTAATTAAAATGTCATTTATTATTTATTTGTACTTAATCCAGAACCAAAAATTCAATTTTACTCAAAGTAAAACTGGCATGGCTAAAAATTCTCCTATTTTATAAAAAGAGTGCTCGAGTAGCCATGTTTTTAATCGATTTTTAAAAACAATTTTTGAAGGTGCATCCCTGATACGATCCGGTAGTCGGTTAAATACTTCCGGGCCGAAACCGTACACTGTGTTTTCGGACTTTTTTAGCCTGTGCGGCGGCGCGACGAGTCTGTGTTGATGTTTGTCGCTTCTCAACACTCGTGAAACATTCACGCCTTTGCGCCTAAAATGGTTCATGTTCTCAACAATAAACATGGCGACGCGTAAAATGTATTCACAAGGTATTGGCAGTATATTGAGTACCCTAAACAAGTCCCTACATGATTCGTCTCGCGGGGTATTAGTGATGGCCCTTATAGCTCTCTTTTGTATAATAAATACACGGTACATGTCGGCCTCCCCCATAGCTCAATGCCGTAGGTGAGCGCGCTGTGCACTGTCGCGAAATAACAGGACCTAACTACACCTCTGGTTGCAGTCTTAGCCAGCCGACCCAATGCATAACACGCTCGCCCCGCCCTCGCGCATGTCGCCTCTATGTGACCGTCCCACACGAGTGCGCTGTCCAAGTGAAATCCAAGTAATTTCGTAGATCTCACCTGCCCCAATTTCGTGTTAGCGACGGTCACGTCACAGGAAGGTGGAACTGACCCGTTTAGGTAGAAAGTCATGAAGCAGGTCTTATCAAGATTTAGGGATAGTCCGTTAGACCTAAACCATACTTCGAGACGTCCGACGACCGAATTTAGTTTCACTGCGAGTTTTTCGCGGGTTTGTGCGGTGACGACCGCGGCTACGTCATCTGCGTACAGAAAAATCTCTGCGTCTTCTACAGCCCCAGGCACATCGTTCAGAAGTAAGGTAAATAATGTATTAGAGAGACAGGATCCCTGAGGAACACCTATGAGGTTACCCTTCTCCGACGACTTAACCCTACCCCCGTCACCCACGACGACCTGTGACCGCTGGGACATAAAAGACTGTATTACTGCTAGCGCGGGACCGTCCAACCCGTAGTGACGTAATTTGTTCGCGACCAGCTGATGATCCGCGGTATCAAATGCGCGCGATAGGTCGCAGCAGATCAACGCGACCTGTAGGTGTTTTTCGCGCGCGGTCAGTATACACTGCACCACTTCGCGCACCATGTCCGTCGTTGAGCGTCCGGGCCGATAAGCGTACTGCCTATCAGATATTTTGTTACTCAAAAAACTCAATAATCTTCTATTCAAACCTACCTCAAACAATTTACTCAGGGCCGGCACGAGTGATATCGGTCGATATGAACTTAAATCAGACTTTTTGCCCTTCCCTTTATACAATGGGGCGATTTTCACCTTTTTTAGTGCAAGCGGGTAGCTGCCCTGCCTAAGAGACTGATTAAAGAGGCTACTAATCGGCACTGCGGTCGACCTAACTATACATTTGAGTAGTTTTGTCGAAATACCGTAAATATCACCGCTGTTTTTTGGTGCGATATATTTATCTACTATTATTAGTAGTTCATGGGGGGTGAACCTCAGAAATCTGAAGGAGCACGTACTACCCGGTACGCTATTATCTAGTACGGCGATGGCCCGGGACAGGTTTGCGGCGGGCGCGCCGCATCGGGTCGCAGCGGTTAAAAACTCCAAGTTAAGCGCTTCCACTACATCCGTTTTTGTGGGATAAGCACTGCCGTCCGGGTTTCTTATTCGGTCTGTAAAATCGACTCGGTATCGGTTCCCGCGGCCCAACTCAGTGTTAATAATTCGCCACATGCACTTAGATTTGTTAGGATCGTTACGTATCATGTTAGAAAAGAAATCCGTACGTTTCGCCTGAAGTAACATTTCGTATTTACATGATAGTTCGCTCTCCGTCTTAACAATAGCCTCGTTGCCGGAATATGTGTTAATTAACTTTTTTACGTCAAAAAGTAAATATTTTAAATTGTGTACTTCGCTATCGACCCATGTTTTCTTCGAGCCGGTATTGAGTGTCTTTCGTAACGGAAAACAAATGTCATACCTACTCGCGAGGATCTTTATCAAAGCATCAGCTAGTTCGTCGCAGTTACCTATAGAATTCATAATCGCGTCCCAGTCGACAGCGGCTAACGATGATTCATAGTTTAGTATGTTAGCTCCGGAGTAGCATCGCTTCAACGTTTGCGATTCATTTCTGTTTGACTCGCAGGAGACGACGACGCGCTGTGCATTATGATCGCTAATTTTTGTGTCTACTGGACCCACAGACGATACCCGATCTATATTTATGTTAGTGTATGCGTGGTCCAATAAACTATCGGGACAGCCGTTTTCAAAATGAGTAGGAAAATCAATTAGCTGATTAAAATCGTACGAGATAAGCAAGTCAAGTAATTTTTTACGAGAGCTCGAGTTTTCTAGCGCGTTTATATTGCAGTCCCCCACTTTAATCGCATCTACCTCGTCATCCGTTACTTTCCTAAGCAGCGTCTCGAAAAGCTTAAGGTACTCTGAATCACTAGTTAAATTTGAGTGATAAAGGCCAACAATCAACAATCGACTATCCGGCAGGTACACCGCACAGATATCAAAAATTTGTTCTCGTGCCAGATTACAGTATTCTGGTTTGCTAATAGCTTTGACCCCGGATCGCACATAGATGCAACTACCTCCATGCTCTATTTGCGGTCTACAGTAATATGATATTAAGTCAAAATTTAAAAGAGTTACACTATCTATTTGATCAGTTTTTAACCAATGTTCAGTCACTACCAGTATGTCGCAGGCTAATTCCTTTGTCAGAAAAACTTCGAGTTGTTTTGTTTTGGTACTAGATAAACTTCTAACATTTTGGTGACATATTGTTACTTGAGGAACGACCTCCGTCGCGGCGCCCTGGGGTCGCAGGGGTGGACGCGCCTCTCGCGTGTCCGCCGCTGCGTCGAAACCACTCGCTGATGGCAGTACCCTGGGGCCAACGCTCGGCCGTCATAAAAAAATCGAACTGACTGCACGGCACGGTGATTACGAAAGATGAGTAATAATCGTGCGAAAGTTTCAATTTATCTGCGTGATATGTTACACCGGGATTCTTCTTAGTCATATAAGCCACCAAGGATTCCGGCGTTGTCTCGGGTTTAAAATAACATCCGTGTATTTTACGGACTCGTTCTACTGTTTGTAGCTCGCTATCTGCTGCACCTTTACCAGTTATAACGGCACGTAGCCTCGCGCGTCGCTTCGTCTTGTTATCAACTATTTGCCATTCGTTATTGTTTACAACATGCGTTTTCTAAGTGCAGTGACTGGTGGCGCAGTCGGCTGCCGACTGAGCTCTCGTGTTGTCTCGGGAGTGAAGTTACCGCTCGAGCGCACGCCTACCGCGCGGGGTGCGCGGGGTGCGCGCGCCTTGTGGGGGCCGGGGGCCGGAGGTGTCTCGTCGACGACGCGGACGGCTGCGGTGGGGGTTGTCGATGTGTGAGTGGATGCGCTCGCTTCGTCCACTGGTCCGGGAGGTATCACCGTCAAAGAGTTCCTGCTGCTACCCTCAACTGCAGCAGCAAGCCGATTCCTTTTCTCGAGCTTGTCGATTTTGTCTTCTAATTTTTTGATTTCATTCATTACTATAGTGAATTTTTGGTCAATCGGTGTTATAAACTTCACCAATAGTTTCTCGAGCGAATCTAATCTGGATTTCGCCATCGTATAACTATTTAAAAACAAATAAAATCACTCTGTGCTGTCGCAAGACGTGCGATGCGGACGCGCGCGCCGCCGTATTTCCTATGCCTATGGGACTTATAGTTACGGAAATCTTTTAAAATCGACTTGCTTATTTTGAAGACTTAAGGTGCGGAAAGGAGTCGCTATAGGTCGTGGACTTAAATGGCAATAGTTTTTTAGCGTTTGGGAAATATTGATTTTTGGAGCCTATGGGACTTATCGTTACGGAAATGTTCAAACATCAAAGTACTTATTTTGAAGACTTAAGGTGCCGAAACGAGTCGTTATAGGTCGTGGACTTAAATGGCAATAGTTTTTTTAGAGTTTGGGAAATATTGATTTTTGGCGCCTATGGGACCTATCGTTACGGAAATGTTCAAAAATCAAAGTACTTATTTTGAAGACTTAATGTGCGGAAACGAGTCGCTATAGGTCGTGGACTTAAATGGCAATCGTTTTTTAGCGTTTGGGAAATATTGATTTTTGAAGCCTATGGGACTTATAGTTACGGAAATGTTCAAAAATCGACTTGCTTATTTTGAAGACTTAAGGTGCGGCAACGAGTCGCTATAGGTCGTGGACTTAAATGGCAATCGTTTTTTAGCGTTTGGGAAATATTGATTTTTGGAGCCTATGTTATCGTTACGGAAATGTTCAAAAATCGACTTGCTTATTTTGAAGACTTAAGGTGCGGAAACGAGTCGCTATAGGTCGTGGACTTAAATGGCAAAAATTATTTAGCGTTTGGGAAATATTATTTTTGGAGCCTATGGGACTTATCGTTACGGATTGTTGAAAAATCGACTTGCTTATTTTGAAGACTTAAGGTGCGGAAAGGAGTCGCTATAGGTCGTGGACTTAAATGGCAATAGTTTTTTTAGCGTTTGGGAAATATTGATTTTTTGAGCCTATGGGACTTTTGGTTACGGAAATGTTCAAAAATCGACTTACTAATTTGAAGACTTAAGGTGCGGAAACGAGTCGCTATAGGTCGTGGACTTAAATGGCAATCGTTTTTTAGCGTTTGGGAAATATTGATATTTGGAGCCTATGTTATCGTTACGGAAATGTTCAAAAATCGACTTGCTTATTTTGAAGACTTAAGGTGCGGAAACGAGTCGCTATAGGTCGTGGACTTAAATGGCAATCGTTTTTTAGCGTTTGGGAAATATTGATATTTGGAGCCTATGTTATCGTTACGGAAATGTTCAAAAATCGACTTGCTTATTTTGAAGACTTAAGGTGCGGAAACGAGTCGCTATAGGTCGTGGACTTAAATGGCAATAATTATTTAGCGTTTGGGAAACATTATTTTTGGAGCCTATGGGACTTATCGTTACGGATTGTTGAAAAATCGACTTGCTTATTTTGAAGACTTAAGGTGCGGAAACGAGTCGCTATAGGTCGTGGACTTAAATGGCAATAGTTTTTTAGCGTTTGGGAAATATTGATTTTTGGAGCCTATGGGACTTATCGTTACGGAAATGTTCAAAAATCAAAGTACTTATTTTGAAGACTTAAGGTGCCGAAACGAGTCGTTATAGGTCGTGGACTTAAATGGCAATAGTTTTTTAGAGTTTGGGAAATATTGATTTTTGGCGCCTATGGGACTTATAGTTACGGAAATGTTCAAAAATCGACTTGCTTATTTTGAAGACTTAAGGTGCGGCAACGAGTCGCTATAGGTCGTGGACTTAAATGGCAATCGTTTTTTAGCGTTTGGGCAATATTGATTTTTGGAGCCTATGTTATCGTTACGGAAATGTTCAAAATTGACTTGCTTATTTTGAAGACTTAAGGTGCGGAAACGAGTCGCTATAGGTCGTGGACCTTAATGGCAATAGTTATTTAGCGTTTGGGAAATATTGATTTTTGGCGCCTATGGGACCTATCGTTACGGAAATGTTCAAAAATCAAAGTACTTATTTTGAAGACTTAATGTGCGGAAACGAGTCGCTATAGGTCGTGGACTTAAATGGCAATCGTTTTTTAGCGTTTGGGAAATATTGATTTTTGAAGCCTATGGGACTTATAGTTACGGAAATGTTCAAAAATCGACTTGCTTATTTTGAAGACTTAAGGTGCGGCAACGAGTCGCTATAGGTCGTGGACTTAAATGGCAATCGTTTTTTAGCGTTTGGGAAATATTGATTTTTGGAGCCTATGTTATCGTTACGGAAATGTTCAAAAATCGACTTGCTTATTTTGAAGACTTAAGGTGCGGAAACGAGTCGCTATAGGTCGTGGACTTAAATGGCAATAATTATTTAGCGTTTGGGAAATATTATTTTTGGAGCCTATGGGACTTATCGTTACGGATTGTTGAAAAATCGACTTGCTTATTTTGAAGACTTAAGGTGCGGAAAGGAGTCGCTATAGGTCGTGGACTTAAATGGCAATAGTTTTTTTAGCGTTTGGGAAATATTGATTTTTTGAGCCTATGGGACTTTTGGTTACGGAAAAGTTCAAAAATCGACTTACTAATTTGAAGACTTAAGGTGCGGAAACGAGTCGCTATAGGTCGTGGACTTAAATGGCAATCGTTTTTTAGCGTTTGGGAAATATTGATATTTGGAGCCTATGTTATCGTTACGGAAATGTTCAAAAATCGACTTGCTTATTTTGAAGACTTAAGGTGCGGAAACGAGTCGCTATAGGTCGTGGACTTAAATGGCAATCGTTTTTTAGCGTTTGGGAAATATTGATATTTGGAGCCTATGTTATCGTTACGGAAATGTTCAAAAATCGACTTGCTTATTTTGAAGACTTAAGGTGCGGAAACGAGTCGCTATAGGTCGTGGACTTAAATGGCAATAATTATTTAGCGTTTGGGAAACATTATTTTTGGAGCCTATGGGACTTATCGTTACGGATTGTTGAAAAATCGACTTGCTTATTTTGAAGACTTAAGGTGCGGAAACGAGTCGCTATAGGTCGTGGACTTAAATGGCAATAGTTATTTAGCGTTTGGGAAATATTGATTTTCGGAGCCTATGGGACTTATCGTTACGGAAATGTTCAAAATTGACTTGCTTATTTTGAAGACTTAAGGTGCGGAAACGAGTCGCTATAGGTCGTGGACTTAAATGGCAATAGTCTTTTGGCGTTTGGGATATATTTATTTTTGGAGCCTATGGGACTTATAGTTACGGAAATGTTCAAAAATCGACTTGCTTATTTTGAAGACTTAAGGTGCGGAAACGAGTCGCTATAGGTCGTGGACTTAAATGGCAATAGTTATTTAGCGTTTGGGAAATATTGATTTTTGGAGCCTATGGGACTTATAGTTACGGAAATGTTCAAAAATCGACTTGCTTATTTTGAAGACTTAAGGTGCGGCAACGAGTCGCTATAGGTCGTGGACTTAAATGGCAATCGTTTTTTAGCGTTTGGGAAATATTGATTTTTGGAGCCTATGTTATCGTTACGGAAATGTTCAAAATTGACTTGCTTATTTTGAAGACTTAAGGTGCGGAAACGAGTCGCTATAGGTCGTGGACTTAAATGGCAATAGTTATTTAGCGTTTGGGAAATATTGATTTTCGGAGCCTATGGGACTTATCGTTACGGAAATGTTCAAAAATCGACTTGCTTTTTTTGAAGACTTAAGGTGCGCAAACGAGTCGCTATTGGTCGTGGACTTAAATGGCAATCGTTTTTTAGCGTTTGGGAAATATTGATTTTTGGAGCCTATGGGACTTATCGTTACGGATTGTTCAAAAATCGACTTGCTTATTTTGAAGACTTAAGGTGCGGCAACGAGTCGCTATAGGTCGTGGACTTAAATGGCAATCGTTTTTTAGCGTTTGGGAAATATTGATTTTTGGAGCCTATGTTATCGTTACGGAAATGTTCAAAATTGACTTGCTTATTTTGAAGACTTAAGGTGCGGAAACGAGTCGCTATAGGTCGTGGACTTAAATGGCAATAGTTATTTAGCGTTTGGGAAATATTGATTTTTGGCGCCTATGGGACCTATCGTTACGGAAATGTTCAAAAATCAAAGTACTTATTTTGAAGACTTAATGTGCGGAAACGAGTCGCTATAGGTCGTGGACTTAAATGGCAATCGTTTTTTAGCGTTTGGGAAATATTGATTTTTGAAGCCTATAGGACTTATAGTTACGGAAATGTTCAAAAATCGACTTGCTTATTTTGAAGACTTAAGGTGCGGCAACGAGTCGCTATAGGTCGTGGACTTAAATGGCAATCGTTTTTTAGCGTTTGGGAAATATTGATTTTTGGAGCCTATGTTATCGTTACGGAAATGTTCAAAAATCGACTTGCTTATTTTGAAGACTTAAGGTGCGGAAACGAGTCGCTATAGGTCGTGGACTTAAATGGCAATAATTATTTAGCGTTTGGGAAATATTATTTTTGGAGCCTATGGGACTTATCGTTACGGATTGTTGAAAAATCGACTTGCTTATTTTGAAGACTTAAGGTGCGGAAAGGAGTCGCTATAGGTCGTGGACTTAAATGGCAATAGTTTTTTTAGCGTTTGGGAAATATTGATTTTTTGAGCCTATGGGACTTTTGGTTACGGAAATGTTCAAAAATCGACTTACTAATTTGAAGACTTAAGGTGCGGAAACGAGTCGCTATAGGTCGTGGACTTAAATGGCAATCGTTTTTTAGCGTTTGGGAAATATTGATATTTGGAGCCTATGTTATCGTTACGGAAATGTTCAAAAATCGACTTGCTTATTTTGAAGACTTAAGGTGCGGAAACGAGTCGCTATAGGTCGTGGACTTAAATGGCAATCGTTTTTTAGCGTTTGGGAAATATTGATATTTGGAGCCTATGTTATCGTTACGGAAATGTTCAAAAATCGACTTGCTTATTTTGAAGACTTAAGGTGCGGAAACGAGTCGCTATAGGTCGTGGACTTAAATGGCAATAATTATTTAGCGTTTGGGAAACATTATTTTTGGAGCCTATGGGACTTATCGTTACGGATTGTTGAAAAATCGACTTGCTTATTTTGAAGACTTAAGGTGCGGAAACGAGTCGCTATAGGTCGTGGACTTAAATGGCAATCGTTTTTTAGCGTTTGGGAAATATTGATATTTGGAGCCTATGTTATCGTTACGGAAATGTTCAAAAATCGACTTGCTTATTTTGAAGACTTAAGGTGCGGAAACGAGTCGTTATAGGTCGTGGACTTAAATGGCAATAATTATTTAGCGTTTGGGAAACATTATTTTTGGAGCCTATGGGACTTATCGTTACGGATTGTTGAAAAATCGACTTGCTTATTTTGAAGACTTAAGGTGCGGAAACGAGTCGCTATAGGTCGTGGACTTAAATGGCAATAGTCTTTTGGCGTTTGGGATATATTTATTTTTGGAGCCTATGGGACTTATAGTTACGGAAATGTTCAAAAATCGACTTGCTTATTTTGAAGACTTAAGGTGCGGAAAGGAGTCGCTATAGGTCGTGGACTTAAATGGCAATAGTTTTTTTAGCGTTTGGGAAATATTGATTTTTTGAGCCTATGGGACTTTTGGTTACGGAAATGTTCAAAAATCGACTTACTAATTTGAAGACTTAAGGTGCGGAAACGAGTCGCTATAGGTCGTGGACTTAAATGGCAATCGTTTTTTAGCGTTTGGGAAATATTGATATTTGGAGCCTATGTTATCGTTACGGAAATGTTCAAAAATCGACTTGCTTATTTTGAAGACTTAAGGTGCGGAAACGAGTCGCTATAGGTCGTGGACTTAAATGGCAATCGTTTTTTAGCGTTTGGGAAATATTGATTTTTGGAGCCTATGTTATCGTTACGGAAATGTTCAAAATTGACTTGCTTATTTTGAAGACTTAAGGTGCGGAAACGAGTCGCTATAGGTCGTGGACTTAAATGGCAATAGTTATTTAGCGTTTGGGAAATATTGATTTTTGGCGCCTATGGGACCTATCGTTACGGAAATGTTCAAAAATCAAAGTACTTATTTTGAAGACTTAAGGTGCGGAAACGAGTCGCTATAGGTCGTGGACTTAAATGGCAATAGTTATTTAGCGTTTGGGAAATATTGATTTTTGGAGCCTATGGGACTTATCGTTACGGAAATGTGCAAAAATCAACTTGCTTATTTTGAAGACTTAAGGTGCGGAAACGAGTCGCTATAGGTCGTGGACTTAAATGGCAATAGTCTTTTGGCGTTTGGGATATATTTATTTTTGGAGCCTATGGGACTTATAGTTACGGAAATGTTCAAAAATCAAAGTACTTATTTTGAAGACTTAAGGTGCGGAAACGAGTCGCTATAGGTCGTGGACTTAAATGGCAATAGTTTTTTAGCGTTTGGGAAATATTGATTTTTGGAGCCTACGGGACTTATCGTTACGGAAATGTTCAAAAATCGACTTGCTTATTTTGAAGACTTAAGGTGCGGAAACAAGTCGCTATAAGTCGTGGACTTAAATGGCAATAGTTATTTAGCGTTTGGGAAATATTGATTTTTGGAGCCTATGGGACTTATCGTTACGGATTGTTCAAAAATCGACTTGCTTATTTTGAAGACTTAAGGTGCGGAAACGAGTCGCTATAGGTCGTGGACTTAAATGGCGTCAGTTTTTTAGCGTTTGGGAAATATTGATTTTTGGAGCCTATGGGACTTATAGTTACGAAAATGTTCAACAATCAAAGTACTTAATTTGAAGACTTAAGGTGCGGAAACGAGTCGCTATAGGTCGTGGACTTAAATGGCAATAGTTATTTAGCGTTTGGGAAATATTGATTTTCGGAGCCTATGGGACTTATCGTTACGGAAATGTTCAAAATTGACTTGCTTATTTTGAAGACTTAAGGTGCGGAAACGAGTCGCTATAGGTCGTGGACTTAAATGACAATAGTCTTTTGGCGTTTGGGATATATTTATTTTTAGAGCCTATGGGACTTATAGTTACGGGAATGTTCAAAAATCAACTTGCTTATTTTGAAGACTTAAGGTGCGGAAACGAGTCGCTATAGGTCGTGGACTTAAATGGCGTTAGTTTTTTAGCGTTTGGGAAATGTTGATTTTTGGAGCCTATGTTCAAAAACCGACTTGCTTATTTTGAAGACTTAAGGCGCGGAAACGAGTCGCTATAGGTCGTGGACTTAAATGGCGTTAGTTATTTAGCGTTTGGGAAATATTGATTTTCGGAGCCTATGGGACTTATCGTTACGGAAATGTTCAAAATTGACTTGCTTATTTTGAAGACTTAAGGTGCGGAAAGGAGTCGCTATAGGTCGTGGACTTAAATGGCAATAGTTATTTAGCGTTTGGGAAATATTGATTTTTGGAGCCTATGGGACTTATCGTTACGGAAATGTTCAAAAATCGACTTGCTTTTTTTGAAGACTTAAGGTGCGCAAACGAGTCGCTATTGGTCGTGGACTTAAATGGCAATCGTTTTTTAGCGTTTGGGAAATATTGATTTTTGGAGCCTATGGGACTTATCGTTACGGATTGTTCAAAAATCGACTTGCTTATTTTGAAGACTTAAGGTGCGGCAACGAGTCGCTATAGGTCGTGGACTTAAATGGCAATCGTTTTTTAGCGTTTGGGAAATATTGATTTTTGGAGCCTATGTTATCGTTACGGAAATGTTCAAAATTGACTTGCTTATTTTGAAGACTTAAGGTGCGGAAACGAGTCGCTATAGGTCGTGGACTTAAATGGCAATAGTTATTTAGCGTTTGGGAAATATTGATTTTCGGAGCCTATGGGACTTATCGTTACGGAAATGTTCAAAAATCGACTTGCTTTTTTTGAAGACTTAAGGTGCGCAAACGAGTCGCTATTGGTCGTGGACTTAAATGGCAATCGTTTTTTAGCGTTTGGGAAATATTGATTTTTGGAGCCTATGGGACTTATCGTTACGGATTGTTCAAAAATCGACTTGCTTATTTTGAAGACTTAAGGTGCGGCAACGAGTCGCTATAGGTCGTGGACTTAAATGGCAATCGTTTTTTAGCGTTTGGGAAATATTGATTTTTGGAGCCTATGTTATCGTTACGGAAATGTTCAAAATTGACTTGCTTATTTTGAAGACTTAAGGTGCGGAAACGAGTCGCTATAGGTCGTGGACTTAAATGGCAATAGTTATTAAGCGTTTGGGAAATATTAATTTTTGGCGCCTATGGGACCTATCGTTACGGAAATGTTCAAAAATCAAAGTACTTATTTTGAAGACTTAATGTGCGGAAACGAGTCGCTATAGGTCGTGGACTTAAATGGCAATCGTTTTTTAGCGTTTGGGAAATATTGATTTTTGAAGCCTATAGGACTTATAGTTACGGAAATGTTCAAAAATCGACTTGCTTATTTTGAAGACTTAAGGTGCGGCAACGAGTCGCTATAGGTCGTGGACTTAAATGGCAATCGTTTTTTAGCGTTTGGGAAATATTGATTTTTGGAGCCTATGTTATCGTTACGGAAATGTTCAAAAATCGACTTGCTTATTTTGAAGACTTAAGGTGCGGAAACGAGTCGCTATAGGTCGTGGACTTAAATGGCAATAATTATTTAGCGTTTGGGAAATATTATTTTTGGAGCCTATGGGACTTATCGTTACGGATTGTTGAAAAATCGACTTGCTTATTTTGAAGACTTAAGGTGCGGAAAGGAGTCGCTATAGGTCGTGGACTTAAATGGCAATAGTTTTTTTAGCGTTTGGGATATATTTATTTTTGGAGCCTATGGGACTTATAGTTACGGAAATGTTCAAAAATCGACTTGCTTATTTTGAAGACTTAAGGTGCGGAAACGAGTCGCTATAGGTCGTGGACTTAAATGGCAATAGTTATTTAGCGTTTGGGAAATATTGATTTTTGGAGCCTATGGGACTTATAGTTACGGAAATGTTCAAAAATCGACTTGCTTATTTTGAAGACTTAAGGTGCGGCAACGAGTCGCTATAGGTCGTGGACTTAAATGGCAATCGTTTTTTAGCGTTTGGGAAATATTGATTTTTGGAGCCTATGTTATCGTTACGGAAATGTTCAAAATTGACTTGCTTATTTTGAAGACTTAAGGTGCGGAAACGAGTCGCTATAGGTCGTGGACTTAAATGGCAATAGTTATTTAGCGTTTGGGAAATATTGATTTTCGGAGCCTATGGGACTTATCGTTACGGAAATGTTCAAAAATCGACTTGCTTTTTTTGAAGACTTAAGGTGCGCAAACGAGTCGCTATTGGTCGTGGACTTAAATGGCAATCGTTTTTAAGCGTTTGGGAAATATTGATTTTTGGAGCCTATGGGACTTATCGTTACGGATTGTTCAAAAATCGACTTGCTTATTTTGAAGACTTAAGGTGCGGAAACGAGTCGCTATAGGTCGTGGACTTAAATGGCGTTAGTTTTTTAGCGTTTGGGAAATATTGATTTTTGGAGCCTATGGGACTTATAGTTACGGAAATGTTCAACAATCAAAGTACTTAATTTGAAGACTTAAGGTGCGGAAACGAGTCGCTATAGGTCGTGGACTTATATGGCAATAGTTTTTTAGCGTTTGGGAAATATTGATTTTAGGAGCCTATGGGACTTATCGTTACGGAAATGTTCAAAATTGACTTGCTTATTTTGAAGACTTAAGGTGCGGAAACGAGTCGCTATAGGTCGTGGACTTAAATAGCAATCGTTTATTAGCGTTTGGGAAATATTTATTTTTGGAGCCTATGGGACTTATCGTTACGGAAATGTTCAAAAATCGACTTGCTTATTCTGAAGACTTAAGGAGCGCAAACGAGTCGCTATTGGTCGTGGACTTAAATGGCAATCGTTTTTTAGCGTTTGGGAAATATTGATTTTTGGCGCCTATGGGACTTATCGTTACGGATTGTTCAAAAATCGACTTGCTTATTTTGAAGACTTAAGGTGCGGAAACGAGTCGCTATAGGTCGTGGACTTAAATAGCGTTAGTTTTTTAGCGTTTGGGAAATATTGATTTTTGGAGCCTATGGGACTTATCGTTACGGAAATGTTCAAAATTGACTTGCTTATTTTGAAGACTTAAGGTGCGGAAACGAGTCGCTATAGGTCGTGGACTTAAATGGCAATAGTTATTTAGCGTTTGGGAAATATTGATTTTCGGAGCCTATGGGACTTATCGTTACGGAAATGTTCAAAATTGACTTGCTTATTTTGAAGACTTAAGGTGCGGAAACGAGTCGCTATAGGTCGTGGACTTAAATGACAATAGTCTTTTGGCGTTTGGGATATATTTATTTTTAGAGCCTATGGGACTTATAGTTACGGGAATGTTCAAAAATCAACTTGCTTATTTTGAAGACTTAAGGTGCGGAAACGAGTCGCTATAGGTCGTGGACTTAAATGGCGTTAGTTTTTTAGCGTTTGGGAAATGTTGATTTTTGGAGCCTATGTTCAAAAACCGACTTGCTTATTTTGAAGACTTAAGGTGCGGAAACGAGTCGCTATAGGTCGTGGACTTAAATGGCGTTAGTTATTTAGCGTTTGGGAAATATTGATTTTCGGAGCCTATGGGACTTATCGTTACGGAAATGTTCAAAATTGACTTGCTTATTTTGAAGACTTAAGGTGCGGAAAGGAGTCGCTATAGGTCGTGGACTTAAATGGCAATAGTTATTTAGCGTTTGGGAAATATTGATTTTTGGAGCCTATGGGACTTATAGTTACGGAAATGTTCAAAAATCGACTTGCTTATTTTGAAGACTTAAGGTGCGGAAACGAGTCGCTATAGGTCGTGGACTTAAATGGCAATAGTCTTTTGGCGTTTGGGATATAATTATTTTTGGAGCCTATGGGACTTATAGTTACGGAAATGTTCAAAAATCAAAGTACTTATGTTGAAGACTTAAGGTGCGGAAACGAGTCGCTATAGGTCGTGGACTTAAATGGCAATAGTTTTATAGCGTTTGGGAAATATTGATTTTTGGAGCCTACGGGACTTATCGTTACGGAAATGTTCAAAAATCGACTTGCTTATTTTGAAGACTTAAGGTGCGGAAACAAGTCGCTATAAGTCGTGGACTTAAATGGCAATAGTTATTTAGCGTTTGGGAAATATTGATTTTTGGAGCCTATGGGACTTATAGTTACGGAAATGTTCAAAAATCGACTTGCTTATTTTGAAGACTTAAGGTGCGGAAACGAGTCGCTATAGGTCGTGGACTTAAATGGCAATAGTTATTTAGCGTTTGGGAAATATTGATTTTTGGAGCCCATGGGACTTATAGTTACGGAAATGTTCAAAAATCGACTTGCTTATTTTGAAGACTTAAGGTGCGGAAACGAGTCGCTATAGGTCGTGGACTTAAATGGCAATAGTTATTTAGCGTTTGGGAAATATTGATTTTCGGAGCCTATGGGACTTATCGTTACGGAAATGTTCAAAATTGACTTGCTTATTTTGAAGACTTAAGGTGCGCAAACGAGTCGCTATAGGTCGTGGACTTAAATGGCAATAGTTATTTAGCGTTTGGGAAATATTGATTTTCGGAGCCTATGGGACTTATCGTTACGGAAATGTTCAAAATTGACTTGCTTATTTTGAAGACTTAAGGTGCGGAAACGAGTCGCTATAGGTCGTGGACTTAAATGGCAATAGTCTTTTGGCGTTTGGGATATATTTATTTTTAGAGCCTATGGGACTTATAGTTACGGAAATGTTCAAAAATCGACTTGCTTATTTTGAAGACTTAAGGTGCGGAAACGAGTCGCTATAGGTCGTGGACTTAAATGGCAATAGTTATTTAGCGTTTGGGAAATATTGATTTTTGGAGCCTATGGGACTTATAGTTACGGAAATGTTCAAAAATCGACTTGCTTATTTTGAAGACTTAAGGTGCGGAAACGAGTCGCTATAGGTCGTGGACTTAAATGGCAATAGTTATTTAGCGTTTGGGAAATATTGATTTTTGGAGCCTATGGGACTTATAGTTACGGAAATGTTCAAAAATCGACTTGCTTATTTTGAAGACTTAAGGTGCGGAAACGAGTCGCTATAGGTCGTGGACTTAAATGGCAATAGTCTTTTGGCGTTTGGGATATATTTATTTTTGGAGCCTATGGGACTTATAGTTACGGAAATGTTCAAAAATCGACTTGCTTATTTTGAAGACTTAAGGTGCGGAAACGAGTCGCTATAGGTCGTGGACTTAAATGGCAATAGTTATTTAGCGTTTGGGAAATATTGATTTTTGGAGCCTATGGGACTTATCGTTACGGATTGTTGAAAAATCGACTTGCTTATTTTGAAGACTTAAGGTGCGGAAAGGAGTCGCTATAGGTCGTGGACTTAAATGGCAATAATTATTTAGCGTTTGGGAAACATTATTTTTGGAGCCTATGGGACTTATCGTTACGGATTGTTCAAAAATCGACTTGCTTATTTTGAAGACTTAAGGTGCGGCAACGAGTCGCTATAGGTCGTGGACTTAAATGGCAATCGTTTTTTAGCGTTTGGGAAATATTGATTTTTGGAGCCTATGTTATCGTTACGGAAATGTTCAAAATTGACTTGCTTATTTTGAAGACTTAAGGTGCGGAAACGAGTCGCTATAGGTCGTGGACTTAAATGGCAATAGTTATTTAGCGTTTGGGAAATATTGATTTTTGGCGCCTATGGGACCTATCGTTACGGAAATGTTCAAAAATCAAAGTACTTATTTTGAAGACTTAAGGTGCGGAAACGAGTCGCTATAGGTCGTGGACTTAAATGGCAATAGTTATTTAGCGTTTGGGAAATATTGATTTTTGGAGCCTATGGGACTTATCGTTACGGATTGTTCAAAAATCGACTTGCTTATTTTGAAGACTTAAGGTGCGGCAACGAGTCGCTATAGGTCGTGGACTTAAATGGCAATCGTTTTTTAGCGTTTGGGAAATATTGATTTTTGGAGCCTATGTTATCGTTACGGAAATGTTCAAAATTGACTTGCTTATTTTGAAGACTTAAGGTGCGGAAACGAGTCGCTATAGGTCGTGGACTTAAATGGCAATAGTTATTTAGCGTTTGGGAAATATTGATTTTCGGAGCCTATGGGACTTATCGTTACGGAAATGTTCAAAAATCGACTTGCTTTTTTTGAAGACTTAAGGTGCGCAAACGAGTCGCTATTGGTCGTGGACTTAAATGGCAATCGTTTTTTAGCGTTTGGGAAATATTGATTTTTGGAGCCTATAGGACTTATCGTTACGGATTGTTCAAAAATCGACTTGCTTATTTTGAAGACTTAAGGTGCGGCAACGAGTCGCTATAGGTCGTGGACTTAAATGGCAATCGTTTTTTAGCGTTTGGGAAATATTGATTTTTGGAGCCTATGTTATCGTTACGGAAATGTTCAAAATTGACTTGCTTATTTTGAAGACTTAAGGTGCGGAAACGAGTCGCTATAGGTCGTGGACTTAAATGGCAATAGTTATTAAGCGTTTGGGAAATATTAATTTTTGGCGCCTATGGGACCTATCGTTACGGAAATGTTCAAAAATCAAAGTACTTATTTTGAAGACTTAATGTGCGGAAACGAGTCGCTATAGGTCGTGGACTTAAATGGCAATCGTTTTTTAGCGTTTGGGAAATATTGATTTTTGAAGCCTATAGGACTTATAGTTACGGAAATGTTCAAAAATCGACTTGCTTATTTTGAAGACTTAAGGTGCGGCAACGAGTCGCTATAGGTCGTGGACTTAAATGGCAATCGTTTTTTAGCGTTTGGGAAATATTGATTTTTGGAGCCTATGTTATCGTTACGGAAATGTTCAAAAATCGACTTGCTTATTTTGAAGACTTAAGGTGCGGAAACGAGTCGCTATAGGTCGTGGACTTAAATGGCAATAATTATTTAGCGTTTGGGAAATATTATTTTTGGAGCCTATGGGACTTATCGTTACGGATTGTTGAAAAATCGACTTGCTTATTTTGAAGACTTAAGGTGCGGAAAGGAGTCGCTATAGGTCGTGGACTTAAATGGCAATAGTTTTTTTAGCGTTTGGGATATATTTATTTTTGGAGCCTATGGGACTTATAGTTACGGAAATGTTCAAAAATCGACTTGCTTATTTTGAAGACTTAAGGTGCGGAAACGAGTCGCTATAGGTCGTGGACTTAAATGGCAATAGTTATTTAGCGTTTGGGAAATATTGATTTTTGGAGCCTATGGGACTTATAGTTACGGAAATGTTCAAAAATCGACTTGCTTATTTTGAAGACTTAAGGTGCGGCAACGAGTCGCTATAGGTCGTGGACTTAAATGGCAATCGTTTTTTAGCGTTTGGGAAATATTGATTTTTGGAGCCTATGTTATCGTTACGGAAATGTTCAAAATTGACTTGCTTATTTTGAAGACTTAAGGTGCGGAAACGAGTCGCTATAGGTCGTGGACTTAAATGGCAATAGTTATTTAGCGTTTGGGAAATATTGATTTTCGGAGCCTATGGGACTTATCGTTACGGAAATGTTCAAAAATCGACTTGCTTTTTTTGAAGACTTAAGGTGCGCAAACGAGTCGCTATTGGTCGTGGACTTAAATGGCAATCGTTTTTAAGCGTTTGGGAAATATTGATTTTTGGAGCCTATGGGACTTATCGTTACGGATTGTTCAAAAATCGACTTGCTTATTTTGAAGACTTAAGGTGCGGAAACGAGTCGCTATAGGTCGTGGACTTAAATGGCGTTAGTTTTTTAGCGTTTGGGAAATATTGATTTTTGGAGCCTATGGGACTTATAGTTACGGAAATGTTCAACAATCAAAGTACTTAATTTGAAGACTTAAGGTGCGGAAACGAGTCGCTATAGGTCGTGGACTTATATGGCAATAGTTTTTTAGCGTTTGGGAAATATTGATTTTAGGAGCCTATGGGACTTATCGTTACGGAAATGTTCAAAATTGACTTGCTTATTTTGAAGACTTAAGGTGCGGAAACGAGTCGCTATAGGTCGTGGACTTAAATAGCAATCGTTTATTAGCGTTTGGGAAATATTTATTTTTGGAGCCTATGGGACTTATCGTTACGGAAATGTTCAAAAATCGACTTGCTTATTCTGAAGACTTAAGGAGCGCAAACGAGTCGCTATTGGTCGTGGACTTAAATGGCAATCGTTTTTTAGCGTTTGGGAAATATTGATTTTTGGCGCCTATGGGACTTATCGTTACGGATTGTTCAAAAATCGACTTGCTTATTTTGAAGACTTAAGGTGCGGAAACGAGTCGCTATAGGTCGTGGACTTAAATAGCGTTAGTTTTTTAGCGTTTGGGAAATATTGATTTTTGGAGCCTATGGGACTTATCGTTACGGAAATGTTCAAAATTGACTTGCTTATTTTGAAGACTTAAGGTGCGGAAACGAGTCGCTATAGGTCGTGGACTTAAATGGCAATAGTTATTTAGCGTTTGGGAAATATTGATTTTCGGAGCCTATGGGACTTATCGTTACGGAAATGTTCAAAATTGACTTGCTTATTTTGAAGACTTAAGGTGCGGAAACGAGTCGCTATAGGTCGTGGACTTAAATGACAATAGTCTTTTGGCGTTTGGGATATATTTATTTTTAGAGCCTATGGGACTTATAGTTACGGGAATGTTCAAAAATCAACTTGCTTATTTTGAAGACTTAAGGTGCGGAAACGAGTCGCTATAGGTCGTGGACTTAAATGGCGTTAGTTTTTTAGCGTTTGGGAAATGTTGATTTTTGGAGCCTATGTTCAAAAACCGACTTGCTTATTTTGAAGACTTAAGGTGCGGAAACGAGTCGCTATAGGTCGTGGACTTAAATGGCGTTAGTTATTTAGCGTTTGGGAAATATTGATTTTCGGAGCCTATGGGACTTATCGTTACGGAAATGTTCAAAATTGACTTGCTTATTTTGAAGACTTAAGGTGCGGAAAGGAGTCGCTATAGGTCGTGGACTTAAATGGCAATAGTTATTTAGCGTTTGGGAAATATTGATTTTTGGAGCCTATGGGACTTATAGTTACGGAAATGTTCAAAAATCGACTTGCTTATTTTGAAGACTTAAGGTGCGGAAACGAGTCGCTATAGGTCGTGGACTTAAATGGCAATAGTCTTTTGGCGTTTGGGATATAATTATTTTTGGAGCCTATGGGACTTATAGTTACGGAAATGTTCAAAAATCAAAGTACTTATGTTGAAGACTTAAGGTGCGGAAACGAGTCGCTATAGGTCGTGGACTTAAATGGCAATAGTTTTATAGCGTTTGGGAAATATTGATTTTTGGAGCCTACGGGACTTATCGTTACGGAAATGTTCAAAAATCGACTTGCTTATTTTGAAGACTTAAGGTGCGGAAACAAGTCGCTATAAGTCGTGGACTTAAATGGCAATAGTTATTTAGCGTTTGGGAAATATTGATTTTTGGAGCCTATGGGACTTATAGTTACGGAAATGTTCAAAAATCGACTTGCTTATTTTGAAGACTTAAGGTGCGGAAACGAGTCGCTATAGGTCGTGGACTTAAATGGCAATAGTTATTTAGCGTTTGGGAAATATTGATTTTTGGAGCCCATGGGACTTATAGTTACGGAAATGTTCAAAAATCGACTTGCTTATTTTGAAGACTTAAGGTGCGGAAACGAGTCGCTATAGGTCGTGGACTTAAATGGCAATAGTTATTTAGCGTTTGGGAAATATTGATTTTCGGAGCCTATGGGACTTATCGTTACGGAAATGTTCAAAATTGACTTGCTTATTTTGAAGACTTAAGGTGCGCAAACGAGTCGCTATAGGTCGTGGACTTAAATGGCAATAGTTATTTAGCGTTTGGGAAATATTGATTTTCGGAGCCTATGGGACTTATCGTTACGGAAATGTTCAAAATTGACTTGCTTATTTTGAAGACTTAAGGTGCGGAAACGAGTCGCTATAGGTCGTGGACTTAAATGGCAATAGTCTTTTGGCGTTTGGGATATATTTATTTTTAGAGCCTATGGGACTTATAGTTACGGAAATGTTCAAAAATCGACTTGCTTATTTTGAAGACTTAAGGTGCGGAAACGAGTCGCTATAGGTCGTGGACTTAAATGGCAATAGTTATTTAGCGTTTGGGAAATATTGATTTTTGGAGCCTATGGGACTTATAGTTACGGAAATGTTCAAAAATCGACTTGCTTATTTTGAAGACTTAAGGTGCGGAAACGAGTCGCTATAGGTCGTGGACTTAAATGGCAATAGTCTTTTGGCGTTTGGGATATATTTATTTTTGGAGCCTATGGGACTTATAGTTACGGAAATGTTCAAAAATCGACTTGCTTATTTTGAAGACTTAAGGTGCGGAAACGAGTCGCTATAGGTCGTGGACTTAAATGGCAATAGTTATTTAGCGTTTGGGAAATATTGATTTTTGGAGCCTATGGGACTTATCGTTACGGATTGTTGAAAAATCGACTTGCTTATTTTGAAGACTTAAGGTGCGGAAAGGAGTCGCTATAGGTCGTGGACTTAAATGGCAATAATTATTTAGCGTTTGGGAAACATTATTTTTGGAGCCTATGGGACTTATCGTTACGGATTGTTCAAAAATCGACTTGCTTATTTTGAAGACTTAAGGTGCGGCAACGAGTCGCTATAGGTCGTGGACTTAAATGGCAATCGTTTTTTAGCGTTTGGGAAATATTGATTTTTGGAGCCTATGTTATCGTTACGGAAATGTTCAAAATTGACTTGCTTATTTTGAAGACTTAAGGTGCGGAAACGAGTCGCTATAGGTCGTGGACTTAAATGGCAATAGTTATTTAGCGTTTGGGAAATATTGATTTTTGGCGCCTATGGGACCTATCGTTACGGAAATGTTCAAAAATCAAAGTACTTATTTTGAAGACTTAAGGTGCGGAAACGAGTCGCTATAGGTCGTGGACTTAAATGGCAATAGTTATTTAGCGTTTGGGAAATATTGATTTTTGGAGCCTATGGGACTTATCGTTACGGAAATGTGCAAAAATCAACTTGCTTATTTTGAAGACTTAAGGTGCGGAAACGAGTCGCTATAGGTCGTGGACTTAAATGGCAATAGTCTTTTGGCGTTTGGGATATATTTATTTTTGGAGCCTATGGGACTTATAGTTACGGAAATGTTCAAAAATCAAAGTACTTATTTTGAAGACTTAAGGTGCGGAAACGAGTCGCTATAGGTCGTGGACTTAAATGGCAATAGTTTTTTAGCGTTTGGGAAATATTGATTTTTGGAGCCTACGGGACTTATCGTTACGGAAATGTTCAAAAATCGACTTGCTTATTTTGAAGACTTAAGGTGCGGAAACAAGTCGCTATAAGTCGTGGACTTAAATGGCAATAGTTATTTAGCGTTTGGGAAATATTGATTTTTGGAGCCTATGGGACTTATCGTTACGGATTGTTCAAAAATCGACTTGCTTATTTTGAAGACTTAAGGTGCGGAAACGAGTCGCTATAGGTCGTGGACTTAAATGGCGTCAGTTTTTTAGCGTTTGGGAAATATTGATTTTTGGAGCCTATGGGACACTTATAGTTACGAAAATGTTCAACAATCAAAGTACTTAATTTGAAGACTTAAGGTGCGGAAACGAGTCGCTATAGGTCGTGGACTTAAATGGCAATAGTTATTTAGCGTTTGGGAAATATTGATTTTCGGAGCCTATGGGACTTATCGTTACGGAAATGTTCAAAATTGACTTGCTTATTTTGAAGACTTAAGGTGCGGAAACGAGTCGCTATAGGTCGTGGACTTAAATGACAATAGTCTTTTGGCGTTTGGGATATATTTATTTTTAGAGCCTATGGGACTTATAGTTACGGGAATGTTCAAAAATCAACTTGCTTATTTTGAAGACTTAAGGTGCGGAAACGAGTCGCTATAGGTCGTGGACTTAAATGGCGTTAGTTTTTTAGCGTTTGGGAAATGTTGATTTTTGGAGCCTATGTTCAAAAACCGACTTGCTTATTTTGAAGACTTAAGGCGCGGAAACGAGTCGCTATAGGTCGTGGACTTAAATGGCGTTAGTTATTTAGCGTTTGGGAAATATTGATTTTCGGAGCCTATGGGACTTATCGTTACGGAAATGTTCAAAATTGACTTGCTTATTTTGAAGACTTAAGGTGCGGAAAGGAGTCGCTATAGGTCGTGGACTTAAATGGCAATAGTTATTTAGCGTTTGGGAAATATTGATTTTTGGAGCCTATGGGACTTATAGTTACGGAAATGTTCAAAAATCGACTTGCTTATATTGAAGACTTAAGGTGCGGAAACGAGTCGCTATAAGTCGTGGACTTAAATGGCAATAGTTATTTAGCGTTTGGGAAATATTGATTTTTGGAGCCTATGGGACTTATAGTTACGGAAATGTTCAAATATCGACTTGCTTATATTGAAGACTTAAGGTGCGGAAACGAGTCGCTATAAGTCGTGGACTTAAATGGCAATAGTTATTTAGCGTTTGGGAAATATTGATTTTTGGAGCCTATGGGACTTATAGTTACGGAAATGTTCAAAAATCGACTTGCTTATTTTGAAGACTTAAGGTGCGGAAACGAGTCGCTATAGGTCGTGGACTTAAATGGCAATAGTCTTTTGGCGTTTGGGATATATTTATTTTTGGAGCCTATGGGACTTATAGTTACGGAAATGTTCAAAAATCAAAGTACTTATTTTGAAGACTTAAGGTGCGGAAACGAGTCGCTATAGGTCGTGGACTTAAATGGCAATAGTTATTTAGCGTTTGGGAAATATTGATTTTTGGAGCCTATGGGACTTATCGTTACGGAAATGTGCAAAAATCAACTTGCTTATTTTGAAGACTTAAGGTGCGGAAACGAGTCGCTATAGGTCGTGGACTTAAATGGCAATAGTCTTTTGGCGTTTGGGATATATTTATTTTTGGAGCCTATGGGACTTATAGTTACGGAAATGTTCAAAAATCAAAGTACTTATTTTGAAGACTTAAGGTGCGGAAACGAGTCGCTATAGGTCGTGGACTTAAATGGCAATAGTTTTTTAGCGTTTGGGAAATATTGATTTTTGGAGCCTACGGGACTTATCGTTACGGAAATGTTCAAAAATCGACTTGCTTATTTTGAAGACTTAAGGTGCGGAAACGAGTCGCTATAGGTCGTGGACTTAAATGGCAATAGTTATTTAGCGTTTGGGAAATATTGATTTTCGGAGCCTATGGGACTTATCGTTACGGAAATGTTCAAAATTGACTTGCTTATTTTGAAGACTTAAGGTGCGGAAACGAGTCGCTATAGGTCGTGGACTTAAATGACAATAGTCTTTTGGCGTTTGGGAAATATTGATTTTTGGAGCCTATGGGACTTATAGTTACGAAAATGTTCAACAATCAAAGTACTTAATTTGAAGACTTAAGGTGCGGAAACGAGTCGCTATAGGTCGTGGACTTATATGGCAATAGTTTTTTAGCGTTTGGGAAATATTGATTTTAGGAGCCTATGGGACTTATCGTTACGGAAATGTTCAAAATTGACTTGCTTATTTTGAAGACTTAAGGTGCGCAAACGAGTCGCTATTGGTCGTGGACTTAAATGGCAATCGTTTTTTAGCGTTTGGGAAATATTGATTTTTGGAGCCTATGGGACTTATCGTTACGGATTGTTCAAAAATCGACTTGCTTATTTTGAAGACTTAAGGTGCGGAAACGAGTCGCTATAGGTCGTGGACTTAAATGGCGTTAGTTTTTTAGCGTTTGGGAAATATTGATTTTTGGAGCCTATGGGACTTATAGTTACGGAAATGTTCAACAATCAAAGTACTTAATTTGAAGACTTAAGGTGCGGAAACGAGTCGCTATAGGTCGTGGACTTATATGGCAATAGTTTTTTAGCGTTTGGGAAATATTGATTTTTGGAGCCTATGGGACTTATCGTTACGGAAATGTTCAAAATTGACTTGCTTATTTTGAAGACTTAAGGTGCGGAAACGAGTCGCTATAGGTCGTGGACTTAAATAGCAATCGTTTATTAGCGTTTGGGAAATATTAATTTTTGGAGCCTATGGGACTTATCGTTACGGAAATGTTCAAAAATCGACTTGCTTATTCTGAAGACTTAAGGAGCGCAAACGAGTCGCTATTGGTCGTGGACTTAAATGGCAATCGTTTTTTAGCGTTTGGGAAATATTGATTTTTGGCGCCTATGGGACTTATCGTTACGGATTGTTCAAAAATCGACTTGCTTATTTTGAAGACTTAAGGTGCGGAAACGAGTCGCTATAGGTCGTGGACTTAAATGGCGTTAGTTTTTTAGCGTTTGGGAAATATTGATTTTTGGAGCCTATGGGACTTATCGTTACGGAAATGTTCAAAATTGACTTGCTTATTTTGAAGACTTAAGGTGCGGAAACGAGTCGCTATAGGTCGTGGACTTAAATGGCAATAGTTATTTAGCGTTTGGGAAATATTGATTTTCGGAGCCTATGGGACTTATCGTTACGGAAATGTTCAAAATTGACTTGCTTATTTTGAAGACTTAAGGTGCGGAAACGAGTCGCTATAGGTCGTGGACTTAAATGACAATAGTCTTTTGGCGTTTGGGATATATTTATTTTTAGAGCCTATGGGACTTATAGTTACGGGAATGTTCAAAAATCAACTTGCTTATTTTGAAGACTTAAGGTGCGGAAACGAGTCGCTATAGGTCGTGGACTTAAATGGCGTTAGTTTTTTAGCGTTTGGGAAATGTTGATTTTTGGAGCCTATGTTCAAAAACCGACTTGCTTATTTTGAAGACTTAAGGTGCGGAAACGAGTCGCTATAGGTCGTGGACTTAAATGGCGTTAGTTATTTAGCGTTTGGGAAATATTGATTTTCGGAGCCTATGGGACTTATCGTTACGGAAATGTTCAAAATTGACTTGCTTATTTTGAAGACTTAAGGTGCGGAAAGGAGTCGCTATAGGTCGTGGACTTAAATGGCAATAGTTATTTAGCGTTTGGGAAATATTGATTTTTGGAGCCTATGGGACTTATAGTTACGGAAATGTTCAAAAATCGACTTGCTTATATTGAAGACTTAAGGTGCGGAAACGAGTCGCTATAAGTCGTGGACTTAAATGGCAATAGTTATTTAGCGTTTGGGAAATATTGATTTTTGGAGCCTATGGGACTTATAGTTACGGAAATGTTCAAAAATCGACTTGCTTATTTTGAAGACTTAAGGTGCGGAAACGAGTCGCTATAGGTCGTGGACTTAAATGGCAATAGTCTTTTGGCGTTTGGGATATATTTATTTTTGGAGCCTATGGGACTTATAGTTACGGAAATGTTCAAAAATCAAAGTACTTATTTTGAAGACTTAAGGTGCGGAAACGAGTCGCTATAGGTCGTGGACTTAAATGGCAATAGTTTTTTAGCGTTTGGGAAATATTGATTTTTGGAGCCTACGGGACTTATCGTTACGGAAATGTTCAAAAATCGACTTGCTTATTTTGAAGACTTAAGGTGCGGAAACAAGTCGCTATAAGTCGTGGACTTAAATGGCAATAGTTATTTAGCGTTTGGGAAATATTGATTTTTGGAGCCTATGGGACTTATAGTTACGGAAATGTTCAAAAATCGACTTGCTTATTTTGAAGACTTAAGGTGCGGAAACGAGTCGCTATAGGTCGTGGACTTAAATGGCAATAGTTATTTAGCGTTTGGGAAATATTGATTTTTGGAGCCCATGGGACTTATAGTTACGGAAATGTTCAAAAATCGACTTGCTTATTTTGAAGACTTAAGGTGCGGAAACGAGTCGCTATAGGTCGTGGACTTAAATGGCAATAGTTATTTAGCGTTTGGGAAATATTGATTTTCGGAGCCTATGGGACTTATCGTTACGGAAATGTTCAAAATTGACTTGCTTATTTTGAAGACTTAAGGTGCGGAAACGAGTCGCTATAGGTCGTGGACTTAAATGGCAATAGTCTTTTGGCGTTTGGGATATATTTATTTTTAGAGCCTATGGGTTTTATAGTTACGGGAATGTTCAAAAATCAACTTGCTTATTTTGAAGACTTAAGGTGCGGAAACGAGTCGCTATAGGTCGTTGACCTTAATGGCAATAGTTTTTTAGCGTTTAAGAAATATTGATTTTTGGAGCCTATGGGACTTATAGTTACGGAAATGTTCAAAAATCGACTTGCTTATTTTGAAGACTTAAGGTGCGGAAACGAGTCGCTATAGGTCGTGGACTTAAATGGCAATAGTCTTTTGGCGTTTGGGATATATTTATTTTTGGAGCCTATGGGACTTATAGTTACGGAAATGTTCAAAAATCAACTTGCTTATTTTGAAGACTTAAGGTGCGGAAACGAGTCGCTATAGGTCGTTGACCTTAATGGAAATAGTTTTTTAGCGTTTAAGAAATATTGATTTTTGGAGCCTATGGGACTTATAGTTACGGAAATGTTCAAAAATCGACTTGCTTATTTTGAAGACTTAAGGTGCGGAAACGAGTCGCTATAGGTCGTGGACTTAAATGGCAATAGTCTTTTGGCGTTTGGGATATATTTATTTTTGGAGCCTATGGGACTTATAGTTACGGAAATGTTCAAAAATCGACTTGCTTATTTTGAAGACTTAAGGTGCGGAAACGAGTCGCTATAGGTCGTGGACTTAAATGGCAATAGTTATTTAGCGTTTGGGAAATATTGATTTTTGGAGCCTATGGGACTTATAGTTACGGGAATGTTCAAAAATCAACTTGCTTATTTAGAAGACTTAAGGTGCGGAAACGAGTCGCTATAGGTCGTGGACTTAAATGGCAATAGTCTTTTGGCGTTTGGGATATATTTATTTTTGGAGCCTATGGGACTTATAGTTACGGAAATGTTCAAAAATCAAAGTACTTATTTTGAAGACTTAAGGTGCGGAAACGAGTCGCTATAGGTCGTGGACTTATATGGCAATAGTTTTTTAGCGTTTGGGAAATATTGATTTTAGGAGCCTATGGGACTTATGGTTACGGAAATGTTCAAAAATCGACTTGCTTATTTTGAAGACTTAAGGTGCGGAAACGAGTCGCTATAGGTCGTGGACTTAAATGGCAATAGTCTTTTGGCGTTTGGGATATATTTATTTTTGGAGCCTATGGGACTTATAGTTACGGAAATGTTCAAAAATCGACTTGCTTATTTTGAAGACTTAAGGTGCGGAAACGAGTCGCTATAGGTCGTGGACTTAAATGGCAATAGTTATTTAGCGTTTGGGAAATATTGATTTTTGGAGCCTATGGGACTTATAGTTACGGGAATGTTCAAAAATCAACTTGCTTATTTAGAAGACTTAAGGTGCGGAAACGAGTCGCTATAGGTCGTGGACTTAAATGGCAATAGTCTTTTGGCGTTTGGGATATATTTATTTTTGGAGCCTATGGGACTTATAGTTACGGAAATGTTCAAAAATCAAAGTACTTATTTTGAAGACTTAAGGTGCGGAAACGAGTCGCTATAGGTCGTGGACTTATATGGCAATAGTTTTTTAGCGTTTGGGAAATATTGATTTTAGGAGCCTATGGGACTTATGGTTACGGAAATGTTCAAAAATCGACTTGCTTATTTTGAAGACTTAAGGTGCGGAAACGAGTCGCTATAGGTCGTGGACTTAAATGGCAATAGTTTTTTAGCGTTTGGGAAATATTGATTTTTGGAGCCTATGGGAGGGACTTATGGTTACGGAAATGTTCAAAAATCGACTTGCTTATTTTGAAGACTTAAGGTGCGGAAACGAGTCGCTATAGGTCGTGGACTTAAATGGCAATAGTTTTTTAGCGTTTGGGGAATATTGATTTTTGGAGCCTATGGGACTTATCGTTACGGAAATGTTCAAAAATCGACTTGCTTATTTTGAAGACTTAAGGTGCGGAAACGAGTCGCTATAGGTCGTGGACTTAAATGGCAATAGTTTTTTAGCGTTTGGGAAATATTGATTTTTGGAGCCTATGGGACTTATGGTTACGGAAATGTTCAAAAATCGACTTGCTTATTTTGAAGACTTAAGGTGCGGAAACGAGTCGCTATAGGTCGTGGACTTAAATGGCAATAGTTATTTAGCGTTTGGGAAATATTGATTTTTGGAGCCTATGGGACTTATGGTTACGGAAATGTTCAAAAATCGACTTGCTTATTTTGAAGACTTAAGGTGCGGAAACGAGTCGCTATAGGTCGTGGACTTAAATGGCAATAGTTTTTTAGCGTTTGGGAAATATTGATTTTTGGAGCCTATGGGACTTATCGTTACGGAAATGTTCAAAAATCGACTTGCTTATTTTGAAGACTTAAGGTGCGGAAACGAGTCGCTATAGGTCGTGGACTTACATAGCAATAGTTTTTTAGCGTTTGGGAGATATTGATTTTTGAAGCCTATGGGACGGGACTTATGGTTATTAGTTACGCTGATGATATGGTGTTGTTGAGCCCCTCAGTCAGCGCATTAAGGAAATTGTTGGGATCAAAATTAAAAAGAATAGGTAATAATATAATAAAAAAGGGAATCAAATCTTTCGACTCAACAAATCGACATCATCAAAGACGTCAGAATTTAATAAGTTCCGATGACAGAATCGGTAAATAATTGAAAACAAAACACTCTCACGACTGCGGCGACCTAACGTATTTAACGACGCGACTCTTGCAGTTTCACTGTCCACTGATGCACTCGGTCAAGGTCAAGTCAATTAACCAATGTTGCGGAAATAAGTTTGTTTTGTTTGATTGACGGAAATACTCAACTGCATATTTCGTAAATAAATTATTATAAGGAAGTTTTTGCCACTATTTCATTTACATTCAAACCATAATTAAATATTTTCGTAGTATCAAAATAAATATAGGTAGGTAGGTAATTTTTTATTGATTTCTGTAATAATTAATTAAAAGGAAGTTAAATTGACGTAGGTGCGAAGAAAGTTATTTGCAAAAGAAACGATCAGATTTTGGCGGGAACGAAATAGGTGATGTGTGATCTTTTATTAAATAAATATTAGTTTTAATATATTATTAGGTATGATTGTTTATAATTTATTGAATACTGTGTAAAAAATAACGATATTTTGTAAAAACATCATTGATTACCATGCAATGACCCGTGAACGCAGAGTTTTATGTAGGTACGTGTGCGCTACGGAAAATGAACTCTATTTCTAAAAGCATAGAAGAGTAGGTACACACTACAGATTTCAGTTAGATATTTTGATTCCACAAGTTTTTTTTTTGTGAATCTCAAAAACTATGTTCGTAATCAACGCGCTAGGTATAATCAAATTTCTGTTTTTTTTATTTTGTATTAAAGAAAAGAAGATTGTTTACCATTATAAATTTCTCATTAGATTATTTTTTTTTCTTAACAATTCCAAACACGATGAAACATTTTCTCCAAGGAAACAGAGTAGGGTATTATTTTTATGAAACGGTCCAAAAACTTTGGAATTTTCGTTTAAAAAAAAAAAGAGTATTATATTAATTTACTAAAACATTCCAAAAACATTCGAACATTATTTCAAGAAAAAAAGAGTTTTATTTTATTTTGCAAAAACATCCCAAAAACATTGGAACATTCTTTTCTAGAAACGAAAGCATTTATTATTTTGCTAAAACATTCTAAGAACATTGGAACATTATTTGCAATTAAAATGAGCGTTATGTTATTTTGCTAAAATGTCTTATGATGATTAGGTCATTTTAGAAAAATATGGATGGTTAATAGTAAATAGCATAAACGTTTCAGGCGGATAAATACATTTTATCTTTTAAATTGTGCGCTTGATCCGATAAACTGTGGGTTGGTACATATTGTCAAAAAAAAAAACTGGAAATATCACTTGAGGACTGAAACCGTTTTGCAAAAATGAAAGAAGGTGTCAAACTAAGAAGATTAGTATATTTAACTCAATTTCGTATGACTTGTGGGTTGAAACATTTTTGCATAACTACGTCCTATTTATTTTAGCATAATAAGTTATTGTTTGTCTTTGTATTATGGTTTTTACCTTTGAATAAACTAATTATGTGAATATCCTATTGAATAAACATCAAACTCTATGTTTATTCAATAAGATATTCACATGCTAATTGTTTGTTTGAATTTACCATCCTTTTTTTACGTGAACGAAGAATCCCGGTCGCGACATTTATCCCGGAATCCCGGGACGTCTCCGATGTCCGTAAAGTCGATCCCGTGGGAAATTTACCCGGTGTTTTATACCGTATTCAGTTTAATCCAGTCTGGGATCAATTTGGAGAATTAAGATAGGTACCTACCTAGGTACCTTTTTGATGCCGTTTATCAATGTCACATTTAGATAATAAAATAAAAATAAGTAGGTACAATATATTATGTGGTTCAATGTCATTATAGAGTGAGATCCCAGAAGTGGCAGACATCACGTATTTTCTGTCTTTCTGTACATTTTCCTTTCAAATTTGTTTACATTTTTGATCTAAGTTTCTGAAATAGAGTAGGCATAGTAATTTTTTTGTAAAATTTGCGAATGTCGTAGAAGAAAAGTGACTTCATGTATATTAATGACCACTCAGAACAAAGTTGTTTTGAAAAAAAAAAAAAAGAACAAAACGGTATAATCCAAAATTTCCATTCAAAAAACAAAAAGCAGATAAAATATCTAAATGACGTCACGATCCTTAATATTTTCCAGAGAAAATTGTCCTCATTAGCATGGATCAGCAAATTATAACAGATGGTAAATGTAGATAGGTAGGTGGATACTATCAACAACAAAAGTGGGTATCCAGTTAGCTGAAAGATTCAGTTGAACCGAGCGCCGAACGCGGAATAAGCATATTATACACACATGAAATATAGGTATTAAGAATATCTATAAATATCAAATGTGTGACAAAATTATTGTGTATAAAATTTCCACTCCATGCGTAAGTGTCCAGTTAGCACAGCGGTCTTGTTACATTGATTTTAATATAAAAAAGCAATCTGTACCGTAATTTACTTTAACAAAAAAACTTGAGAGGTGTCAAGAGACACCCGGATGGAACGAAGTTCCTATACTATAGCAAAAAGTGTCGATACAACTTTTGGTCTTAATTTTTACGTGTTTCAAAAACTACAAGGGAATTTCATTCCAATGTGAGGTCGCTTCTGATTGGTCGAAATCAAATCGAGTAGGTCGTGAAATTCAAAATGGCTGCCGTGTCTGTCAAATATACCAGTTACCAAAGAGTTTCTTATAAGTTTTTTTTTTTCGGTTTTTTTAGGGATTCGGTCGTATGATGGGAGTAAGAATCGAAGCTAAATATTTCACATTTTCCTATCAAATTTAAAAATTGGTTGTTCTAAACCATTTTAGGGTTTCGAATACTCAATCTATTTACTATTATAAAGTACTATTATAAAGCGGAAGAGTTTGTTTGTTTGAACGCACTAATGTCAGGAACCGCTGATCCGATTTGAAAAATTATTTCAGTGTTGGATAGTCTATTTATTGTGAAAGGCTATAGGCTACTTTTGATTCCGATATTCCTACGGGATCGGAACTTACGCGGGTGAAACCGCGGGGCGCTGCTAGTGTTAGAATATACCGTATCTAGATTTTTTTCATCTAAAGTGAAATTAGACCTTACGGTGTATACCCACTTTTGTTGTTGATAATACCTACCCACCGTCGATCCATCGCAGTCGCGACGTCATAACTGGCTCGTAGCTTGTGTTTACAAATGATCAATATGGAATTTTAAATGAAAATGGCTTTCTGATATCTTTACCTTCTGGCCTTTTTTAGGGTTGCTCACATAATGGCCACATATTATACCTGTTTTTGGTCATACATACATAATAATTATACTTACACTAGCTGACCCGGCAAACGTTGTTTTGCCTTATAAATTATAGATAATTAAATTTTTCCTGAATTTTCTTTGCTATAAACCTCACGGAGCCCGAGACCTTTCCAACGAATGCAAAACCGTGGAAATCGGTTCGTGCGTTCTGGAGTTATAGCGTCAGGAAGGAAAACCCGACTTATTTTTATATAGTAGAAGATAGAAAACACCCAGACCAGAAACAAATATTTAGTTTTGATTTTAAGAATAAATGCTTATGCAATAAATGCAGAAAACGAACCCGCAACCTTCTTCTTCGTCGTCAAAAAGAAAGTATTAACAATGTTCATTTATCATTAGGTTAGTAGGTATATCAAGAAAAAAATCTCCTCAAAAACCAAAAAAAGGCAACTACTTAGAAAAGCCTAAAACAATCGGTCCACAGACGCTCAAGGGAAATATTTCAAAACTTCCGTTTCATGTGTTCCGAAAATAAATTACCCCAAAAACTCCCCCGTCACCCCAAAACTGGGGAGATGGGAGATATAAAACGATATCCCTACGAGATAAAATACTTATGAACAAGACTTATTGAGGGCAATTTGTTTAATATTAAGATTAGAAGATTATAAGGTTTTTGCTTTAACACTGAAACGTCTGTCCTAAATTATTCTTGGCTCATTTTCTCGTGCTTCGGAAGCCAGGTTAAGCAGTTGGTACCGGTTGTTAACTGGTAGCAGTTGTTAGGCCTTAGGACAACCTGAAAACTCTAATACAAGGTGAGACACACCACTATACGGTTGTTATCTCTGATAGCAGTAGTTAGGTCAAGGTAAAGATAGCAGTCGTTAGGTCAAGGTCAAGATAGCAGTCGTTAGGCTTTAGGGCGACCCGATAACTCTAACACTAACCGCCGCACTCAGAGACATTTAATGGTAATTAAACTATCACTAAGTAAAGATTTCACAAACAAAATCTTTACTTAAGATAGTTTAAAAGAAAATTAAACGTCTCTGAGTGCGGCAGTAAGTGAGTTATACCATACCACTATACAAAAATAAGATAATATAGATCGACAAAGAAATAGCTCTATCTGTATTACGTTCGTAGAAATCTGTGAACTAATACAAAACGTGTTTGAATATTGAAATTCCTAGGTACTACAATTTCAAGTATATTTTATTATTGAATAATATTGAAACTTTTAGAGATCCGTATGCATATTGGAAATACCAGTGTTTAAATGATGCATGCGCGGGTACAACAGAATACCTAGGTATTGTCTTGTACCTACTCTAATATTATAAAGAGGAAAGATTTGTATTTGTGTGTGTTTGTAATGAACAAACTCAAAAACTACTGTGCCGATTTCAAAAATGCTACATTCACCTTGAGTAACATAGGCTACTTTTGATCCCGATATTCCCACGAGATGGAGACTTACACAGGTGAAACCGCAGGACACAGGTAGTACTTGACTTGATCACTTGACTAGAAAGTAAAGGACAATTGAATTTAAATATTCAAAAAACTGGCGTAGTTGCAGTCTGAACCAATATTAAGCTACACTTCTGCACCATTCGTATTAAATACGTATAAAGGGTATTTATAAATTTTATAAATACCCTTTATACCATTCACACTCTAAAAACCTTATTTTATTCAAGCAAAACAGTGAATAAAAAGGACTTTTACTCACGCTGTTTGGTGTTTGAATTTAGAACACAATTTACTCGTCGTCCATCTAACTAAATGCATATACAACCTCCTTGCGTGAAAAAAAACTTGATACAAACTCCTTGCGCTAAGAATACTCGACATAAAAATTCTTTTTAGGGTTCCGTACCCAAAGAATAAAAACGGAACACTTTTACTGATACTTTGCCGTCTGTCTGTCCGTCTGTCACCAGGCTTTATCTCATAAACTGTGATAGCTAGACAGTTGAAATTTTCAAAGTAGATGTATTTCTTTAGCCGCTATAACAACAAATAGATAAAAAAACATTTAAGGACCATTCAACAACGTGATTTTGACCTGAAAACGCAACGATACCGCGATGTATTTTTACCACTAGCACTTTTTACCATCATCATCATCCGAGCGTTGTTCCCGGTTGCATCTCTCTCGAGAGCCCGGGGTCCGCTTTCCTACTTTTACGTCTCCACTTCGCACGATCTTCGGCATCCCGTGTAGTGAGGCCATTTGCACGCATATCCGATCTCACAACGTCAAGCCAGCACTTCTTGGGTCTTCCCAATCTGCCGCGGCCGGGCGGGGGCGCCATAGCAAGACATTTGTTTCCCACGTAACTAGCCGGTTTCCGTAGAACGTGGCCGTACCACCGTAAGCGGCATTCTTGCAGTTTGTCTGCAATGTCTCGGACATGAAGGCTGCCCCTGATGCGGGAGTTTCTGACGCGGTCTTTTCGCGTCACTCCACACATCCAGCGCAGCATCTTCATCTCCGTGACACGCAGCTTCTGCTTATGTCGTTCAAGCAATGGCCACGCCTCACTACCATACAAAAGGACAGGTCTAATGATCGTTTTATAGACCTGTCCCTTCAGTTTAACCGGCATTGTCTTCGCTACGTTGAGTTACAAACCGCCGTTCTCAAGTGACTCTTTCCACGCATTTACTCGCATCTAGTGATGAAATAAGACTGGCGCCAGTATTAAAATAAATTTTAACGTACGCGTTGCGTTCACGGATTGGTTGCCGGTTGCCCTGAAATGAACACTGGTTCATTTCAGGGTTCTGTACCTGATTGTGATAGTGGTACGGAAACCGACTCCGACTCGCACTTGACCGGTTTTTTTTCTCGTAGTCATGGTATAAAGTATAGTATGCAACTCTTGAATAAAGTACAGATTTACATTGAGGGCCATGAAACACTGGCGTCGCTCAGGATTCTAACACTTGAATCATGAATCTCTCCCTATGGTCGTGATTCAGTCGTTAGAATCCTTCACTTGCTCGTGATTCATCTATGGCTGTCGCTTTAAATCCGTCTTTTATTCACTAGTTGCATAATATACTATTTCAATATAACTTGCGACTTGGTTACTGTGGATTTATTCATCAGATTTACATTGAGATGATGAAAATTACCTACTTCATTATTTTGTTAATATATTAGTTAGCTGATTGGCCTAGCTTTATCTGCCGATCTCGAACGGTCGCACGGGTTAAGCAACGTTTTAGTATCATTTTTTGGATAGGTGACAGATAATGTGTGTGGCAAAATAAAATTTTCTTGAGCTACTCCGTGCTTGAGCGCGGCACGTTAAGGAGTAGGTCCCAGTAGTTATCTCACATAGCAGTCATTAGGTCAAGTTAGAGGCTACAGCGCGACCTGATAACTCTCACTAGGTGAGTCACACCATTACACGAAAAGAAAAAGAAAAACCTCAAACATACACAACCTTCTTATCAAAATCACAACACCTAACCATTTCAACCCTTAACAACATTCACTCTAAAATCTCAACCCCAAAGAGTGAAGTTGAGTCATTAAGCAAGGTGAATAAATATATTATAAATAAATTCTGTGAACAACGCACAGCGCCATCTAGCCTCGTGGTTAAAATTTACCAAAATTACAACCACAATTTCAACCTTTAACAACATTCACTCTAAAATCACAACCCCAAAAGGTAACAATTTCAAACCCTAACAAATTTTACTCTAAAATCTCAACCACAATTTCAACCCTTAACAACATTCACTCTAAAATCTTAACCCTTTAACAACATTCACTCTAAAATCTCAACCCCAAAAGGTAACCCCAAAGAGTGAACTCCAGTCATTAAGCAAGGTGGATGTCAAATAAAGAGAATGATTTAGATAAATCATGTTACCACACATCAAGTCGTCAAGGTTCTGAGCAGGAACGGGAAAAGGAAGCTGGCTTATCTCTCGTCTTTTTGACGTGTGGTGCGAGGTTTAAGGTTTGAGCGATACACTTTTTTAACCCGATAGTCAAGATATGCCGAGCCAGTGAGCCTATCAAAATCAATCAGTCTATCAATAGATATCATATCAATTTAGAGGCCTTAAGAGGGTGGGTACTGCTACCATTTCCATACAAACATAATACCAAAATAGAATATGAAAAATTTAGTTTTCTACCTTAATATCGGTATTATTCGGATTAAGATTTTATTTTTATAGGTCACCACAAGGTTTTCCAAAATATTCATTCGAAATGAAATAAAACGGAGCTACATTTCGTTCATTTTTCCAGCGTCAAGGGTAGAAAACTAAATTTTAATATTCTATTTTGGTATTATGTTTGCATGGAAATGTATAGTTCACGCAAAACTTAATGGCCCCTGTGATCTAGGCGCAGGTAGTTGCGCAGAACGCGAATTATAGATGCGCCAGGTGTCGGTACGGTAGTCGGGAGGGGACCGACCCTCCCCGCGCGTCGCTCGTTCCCCGCGACCATCCAGCAACGCATACAGCTGTGTGAGTGCTACGTTCCTAGATCACAGGGGCCATTAAGTTTTGCGTGAACTATAACAGTACCCACTCTCTTAAAACTCTAATTACCAGGTGAGCCACACCACTATACGAAAATAAGAATTTGGAGTTGGAGGTAGTACTTCTGAATGATAGTATACAATGATATCCTTTGCCTGTTTTTTGAAGTCTGCTATGAAAATAAGAGCAAAAAACCACAAGTAATTGTCGTGGTAGATTTCAATTGGTTTAAGCTATAGCTAAGACGAATTGAATTAAGTTATTTTGATGTAGAGTTTAGTCTCTACGTCACAATAACTGTGAGACTTCTAGATTATTACTAAGGAACGAACGACTGATAATTTTATACTACGAATCAAAATCGCTTTATCCGTTCATTACCTATAATACCACAGACAGACACCTCAAACCTATATCTACACTTATATTATAAACAGACGGACAGACGGACAGACGGAAGGACGGACAGGCAGCGAAGTCTCAGTAATAGGATCCCGTTTTTACCCTTTGGGTACGGAACCCTAAAAAGGAAAGATTTGTATTTTTGTGTGTGTGTCTGTAATCTGTATGTCAAAAAAAAACTAGACCGATTTTAAAAGTTCTTTCACCGTTAGAAAGCAACATTCACCCTGAGTAACCATAGGTTACTTTTGATCCCGATATTCCCACGGGATCGGGACTTACGCGGGTGAATTCGCGGGACGCAGCTAGTAACTTATATATCTTTTTCCGTCGAGGTCTAAAATCCGCTTCAGCTTACACCGAAGGCGGTACTCATAATAACATTGTTGGAATGGTACATTATTTGCTACGTCTGAAGCGAGTATCTCATAATGCAATTATCAAGTCTCCAGAGACAATCCCTGCTAACATCGGTATAATGTGAACTTCACAGATTTTGTAAACGAATGGCTTCTGCTCGCGGCTTCACTCGCTGTTCTCCCACGATTAGGTTAGAATTAGGATAGGGTTAGGACTATCTCGCCACCTACTGTATGTGTATACCGATTTTCATTTTTATCGATCGCGAAGTTTTAAACAAAGTTGGATCCTTTCTTAGTGGAGTCTACGTACTACAAAGAACACACTCTCCCAATTTAATGTCCCTAGGAGCAGCGGTTTTTGGTGTGTGTTTTTATGATCTTTTATCCTGTGTGTGATGCGAGTAATCGCTCTACGGACTTGCACAGTTTCTCATAGCCCGGCGACAAAAATAACGAAACTACTACGCACTAGCATTCCGCTGATCACCTCTTTTATATTTCGTTCATCTTCAGCGGTCGGACTAGCGCCTAACTATCATTTTCTTGATATACCTAAGTACCTCTTACAAAGAACTACAAAGTTGCAAACTTCTTAATAACACAACTTTGTTTTTTAAAGTGTATTAAAGCAGGTAGAACCTATGGTTCTTTGAAATTAGTTACTAAGAGTTAACAACAAGTTCTGTGAGAGTTGTTGTGTATGTTTAAAAGCTTGGTGGATCATTCACATGCTGCCATTTTGAGACTATCCACTAATTGAAAATCATATTTTCCCCTATAAGAACATCATTGGGATTTGTGGAAAATTTTCGCACCAAAACTTTAACAGCGTTTTTTCTCAAAACCGTGTGGAGCGTACTTACTGTATTTATACTATTGACGGCAGTACAGTCGTGTTATGTTCGTCTCCAAAAATGGGTTAATTTAACCCCGAGATTATTTTTTTAGGGTTCTGTACCCAAAGGGTAAAAATGGGACCCTATTTCTGAGACTTCGCTGTCTGCATGTCACCGGGTTGTATCTCATAATCATAAACCATGATAGCTAGGCTTGATAGTTAAAATTTTTAAAGATGACATATTTCTTTTTTTCATAACAATTTCATAAAACATTTCATAACAACAAAAACTTACCAACATAGAAATATTTCTCACAGAACAAACGTGCTTTTTGAAATTAAAACGCAACATCGTCGTCACCACGGTTTATTTTTACCGCTTGAGTCCTGTTTTTTACCCTTTGCGTACGGAACCCTAAAAAGTGAGTAGGTACTTTAAAAGCTTTAAGCTACGGTGCTTATACCGTCTTTAATTTGAAATTACTCAGTTTCCTAATTACCGATTTTATAACCAAAATTTCTCAAAACATTTTGTGTTGTTATCAAAAATATTATGTAAATTATGTTCTACATTATACGTCCCATATTATTTTACAATTACGCCGAAATTAGACGATGTATTGTGTGTTAATTATTTGTAAACATATACCAACTAGAGATGGGCCGACTATAGCGTTTTGCCGAATAGCCGACTAGTCGGCAATGGAGATCATTATATTTCGGAGATACTTGAGTACACCAAAACCGATTTTGTCGACTGGTGGGCAGAACTACCCTTGATGGCAGACTGGCGAAAAATACCAATAACTCGACTCGACGGCTGATCGGCCGTTTTCGGGTATTATCATCCGACGACGGTCGTGTTTATGTACGCACTCTCAATCGCCCGAGTTCGGTCGTCGTCGCCCGAGCAATTTCGGCCGATGACGATGAAGCCGTTAGTCTTCATCACTCGGAAATTCTTGGTAACTTTACAAAAAATAGCACTTTCTAAAGACTGGTTGAACCGTTTTCTAAAAAAATAGGACAGATTGAGGCATTGTTGAAACATTTCAGGTGCCCTGTTATAACGTACCTATTTCGTTTTTCTTTTTCTGAGTTTCCCACCTTCTTAATATTTACAAATCCAGATTCCGCGGAATTGTCGGCATGAAAATCTTGCCACATCAATTAAACAATTCCTATGCAAATTTTCATCCAAATCGATCTAACCGTTTGACCATGAAGAGAAAACACACAAATATAGTACAAAACAAACTTTCAGATTTTAGATTTAATAAATGTTAGTTTTATTGCACATTATTATTTTGTTATTGTACTAGCCTGCACAATTTGCCGAGTACGACTACACGCACCTACCGACTACACGCACCTACCGACTAGTCGGCTTTTCCGACTAGTCGGCCCATCACTAATACCAACCTTACTCGCGGCCTCACTTTGTACTTCCAAACCATATTTGACTTTGAAGTTCTACATCATCTTTTATCTTTTCCTTAGCAGCGCTCTACGCTTAGATTACCTAGATGGTGGGTATTTTAACAACGACGTTTGAATTTTGATCCTTTCTTTTAAAGGTGTGTGAGTAATTTCCCAAACAGTTTGAATTTGGAACTGATGAAGCTCCACCGTCAGAGACGAGAGATGTATCAATAGCACGCGACGCAGTAGAAACGTTTATGTCGATTCGACAAAAGGTATCTCGTGCTGCCATACTAGCCTAGCAGGACGAGCGGCATAAAGAGTCGGTAAAGGGTATCTACGTAGAACCCCTCTTATCTACAAGTCGGTAAAGAAACTACCTAGAGACTACCTACCCATCAAGAACAAAACAATAAACAACATAACGTTTCCGTCTCTTTCTCTCCGACGACAAGGAAAAGAGAGGTCTTGAGAGAGAACTTGAGGTCGATTCGACAAAAGGTATCTCGTGCTGCCATGCTAGCCTAGCACGTCGAGCGGCATAAACAGTCGGTAAAGGGTATCTACGTAGAACCCCTCTGGTGGCGCCAAATAACAACGTCACTATTTCTATATATAAATCCCTAATAAATAGGAGAGAGATAGGTGATAGGTGTGAGAGATAAGCCAAATAACAACGGTCACTATTTCTATATATAAATCCCTAATAAATAGGAGAGAGATAGGATAATAGGTGTGAGAGATAGGTTCAATAGATAAAGTATTCAATAATTAGTGGACTGTATTTTTTATTGGAGGGGAGTGCTAACTACAAAACACAGCCCACAGACATACTTGAATTATTTTTTCTTCGACTTAGAAGCGATAGTAGGTAAAGGGCAAATGGAGGACAAGCATTACGTACCTGGATTCCTGCGTAGTTCAAAAGTCCTGGTTAATCGCTCCGGCCGGAGTCTTATATACACTCAAATAGGACGTCCGTGGCACTGCACTTAAATATACTAAGAAAACACTAGATATAGTTAACACTAGATAGTATTTCACAATTTGTCTCGGCGAACACGTATGTCGGCTTTTCGGTAGCTCAACTCGTTCACTACTGGTTTCCTCCAGTAAAAATGCTTGACAAGGAAAGATGTGGGTAGGTAAGGTTTAACTCGTTCGGAAAGAAAATAAACTACCTTACTTTTAAATTATAAACATTTCGTTTACAAACGAAATCCACCACCCTCTTATCTACAAGTCGGTAAAGAAACTACCTACATCAAGAACAAAACAATAAACAACATAACGTTTCCGTCTCTTTCTCTCCGAAGACAAGAAAAAGAGAGGTCTTGAGAGAGAGAACTTGAGGTCGATTCGACAAAAGGTATCTCGTGCTGCCATGCTAGCCTAGCAAGTCGAGCGGCATAAACAGTCGGTAAAGGGTATCTACGTAGAACCCCTCTTATCTACAAGTCGGTAAAAAAACTACCTACATCAAGAACAAAACAATAAACAAGAGTAAGGCTTTCCGAAAGCCATTTGAAAGAAATACCTACCGAGATAAAAACACCCTTAACAGCCAATTTTGCGAGTTCGACACGGGAACAAAGTTAAAAATGGTTATAATTTTTTTCCCTTTACCGTTATAAAATGTGCTATTTTTCTTCTGAAGCTCGCTTCGAAGTGAGCTTGGAGGAAAGTCGGGTATAATGAACCTACCTAAAAATAAATTTCTAATATGTATTATAAACAAGGAGAAATGCATCGCAAACTAAATGGTACGGTCGTGGTTTCGAATCCTGGCTGACTGCACATCAATGTCTTTTTTTTATTGAGGAAAAAAATATGTGCGCTTTTTATATGGCAGTGAAGAGAAAAATCGAAACGTACAATGGCCCAATTATTAGAACTCACGGAAAACGCCCAGCCTCCATGGTGAGATCAAAAGAATGTGTCAACATAACTTTTACGATGGAAAACTTCCTGAAATCCACGGTTTGGTTATCTCCAGACTCATTGACCAGTTCTTTCCTCTAGCTAGGCATATCATGACTATACTAGTAGAGGGTTATAGGCAAGGTTACTCCGCCTAATAATGTCTCGGATGGTGGCGGATCGTCTTACATAATTTTTTAACTCCTATCATCGGAGGTCCGAAAATGTTTCACATAACATTTAAAATCATAATGATCATTTTTCATAAAAAATTTAAAAACTAAATACTAAAATATATAATCATTGAAATTCATAATATCACTATTCATACACTTCATTTTTACTAATATTTGTTTTAATATATTAGTTTGTCATAATGATCGAAACTCATAATCATTCCAATAAATAACTTTGATATTCATACATGTGTTTTATTCTAATATTCATTTTTATAAATTTCTTAATCATAAGTGTTTTATGCATAATTATTGAAAATCATTATATCTTTATTCATACATTTGTTTCACCTACTATTGTCATCTTACTTTAATTTTGAAATAAAATATACGGAGCACACCGACTCGGATAGGTTAGGTTAATGTAAGAACATGATTACGCGCAGCGCCTAATTACTATAAATAAATAAAAAAACCTGATATATCTTAATCATATGAAGAGCGGTGTTGGGCTAGTGGTAGATACCGCGACTTTCATTCCGAAGGTCGTGGTTTCGAATCCAGGCCGACCGCGCACCAATGTCTTTTTCTTTAAGAAAAATTTAAGTCCGCTATTAACATCGCTCTTACGGTGAAGGAAAACATCGTGAGGAAACCGACATGTCCTAGGATAAACCACGGTCCGAAGGCATGGGATATTCGCCAATGCGGGGTAGGCTCCCGTAGCGTCTTAAGCCCTCTAAGAAACCACGTACAATTGCCCAATTGGGAGGCTAAGTGCGGAAAAGGATCAGCGAAACTAACTAACTAACTATCTTAATCATAAGTATTTTTATTACACCATTATTAACTAAAGAGTAATTTCTAAAAAGAAATATAATAATAGAATAGAAAATATAATTACATTATGAGTTAACTCCGTTTCAAAAAGAAGATCGCCAGAACACAAGACAAAAACCATCTATAATTTCACAAAGAGTTTGATAATGGGGTAGTTCATAAAAAGTTTTGTTAAAGTTGCCGTTATTAATACAAAAATTATGATAAATGTCTGTTATAGAGTAAGCTATTCTGAACAACGATATTATGAGTTGAAATATGTTCTTAGTAACAATTATTATTAACTAAAGCAATATGATCATTAAATGTTATGAAAAAAAAAATTATGATTTTAAACTGTTCTTGGTAGTAACAGTATTAATAAAAAAAATATGATCATTAACTATTATGAGTTCTGATGGTAGTAATAAAAATGTCTGAATAAAAAAAGTATGATAAATAAAATTATGAAGAGTGATTATTATGAACACAAATCGGTAGTAAGACAAAGAATATGACTTAAAATTTTATGTGAGCCAATATGGACCCGCCTCGGACACTACAACGCCATAAAATATGTACACGTATTAAAATGGCTTGCGCTGTATAAATCGCTTAAAATTAGAGTCGGTACCTACATAAAAACGCCATTCTGTTTCCGTTGTTTTTTGTTTTGATCGTCTTTTGTTTCTGTTGCCATCGTCTTGTGTTTCGATTCGAATTTCTATTATATTACAATAGGATTCTATAACGGGACAAATGGGAGGTGTAGTTACATTTTTCCTGGTCTTAATCGCGTAATATTGTGTCCCCTCGCGACCAAGACCATTGTAACATGGTTGAAAGGTCGAGGTAAGAAAATAAATAATAATACGCGATTAAGACCCGGGAAAATGTAACTATGTTAAAAAACTCGTGTGAATTTAAAAAGTTTAAATGGGAGGTAGGATAAAAAAATAGTTTGATAAGATACTGGAAAAAATCTGGGAAGATACAAAAAGTAAAAGTTTAAGTTTTCCCCAGCTTCCCCGATCCACGGAACAGAAAATTGGCTAAGTTTGAATGATCGAAGCTTCTTCCGAGATTGTAACATGGGCCATTCTTTACTCTAAGTTTGTATAATTTTTCACTGAATGCCAACTTGATTCAGGTGGAGTCCATTTCTGAGTTTTTCAAGATATTTGGTACCTGTGTGAGCCGGTTTCGAAGAAGGTATAAAACAAAGTTTGTTAACTCACACGATTTACTAGAAATATTTTACAAGGAGAAAATACCAAAAATCCGGTCATGGGATAATTTTTGATAATCATCATCATCATCATCATCATTTCAGCTATAAGAAGTCCACTGCTGGACATAAGCCTCCCTCATAGATTTCCAGATGCTTCGGTCATAAGTGGCCTGCATCCATCGTGAACCCGCGGCCTTAACTAAGTCGTCCGTCCATCTCGTTGGTGGACGTCCAACGCTGCGCTTTCCGATCCGCGGTCTCCATTCGAGAACTTTTCGGCCCCAACGACCATCTGCTCTCCGTGCTATATGTCCTGCCCACTGCCACTTCAAAGAGCTAATCCGTTTGGCTATGTCGGTGACCCTCGTTCTTCTACGTATCTCCTCATTTCTGATTCGATCCCGTAGAGAAACCCCGAGCATAGCTCTCTCCATAGCTCTTTGAGCAACTCTAAGCTTATTCATAAGGCCTATAGTGAAGCACCACGTTTCGGATCCGTATGTCATCACTGGCAACACACACTGATTGAAGACTTTCGTCTTAAGGCACTGAGGTATTTTAGACGAAAAGACGTTGCGGAGCTTCCCGAACGCTGCCCATCCGAGCTGGATTCGACGATTGACCTCTTTCTCGAAGTTGAACCTACCTAACTGGACTGTCTGTCCTAGGTATACGTACGCGTCAACAACTTCCAGAGCCGAATTCTCAACCATAACAGGGGTAGGTACAACATGGGCATTAGACATGACTTTCGTCTTGTCCATGTTCATCTTAAGACCTACCCGCCTATTTTTGATAATGCACAAGGAGAAATGCATCATCAAAATTCTCCCATGACAGAATTTGAACCTGTGCCCCTCGATTGCCGGGTTGCTTCGATTGCCGACTGCGCTACCACTGCGCCACACGGGAACCCAGGTCACATGGTGAAATAACGATTAAGCTAAAACAGGAACAAAGCGGACGCAACGCATCAAACGGATTGTAATATTATTTGCATAGTAAGCCACAGAAGTGCGTCCACCAATCAATCCGCACCGTACGGATCGCTCGAACCTGCTACTTTCTATACTCACAGAGCGGTGTTGGTCTAGTGTAGATACTCCGACTTTCATTCTGAGAGTCGTGGGTTCGAATCCAGGCCGATCGCGCACCAATGTCGAAGGAACATTCGCCAATCTGGAGTAGGATTCCGTGGCGTCTTACTGCTTAACCCCTCAAAGAAATCACGTACAATGGCCCAATTGTGAGGCTAAGTGCGGAAAAGGCGCTGCGAAAACTAACTAACTAACTATACCCACAAAAATATTACGATCCGTTCGATGCGATGCATACGATGCCGAAAGGTGGATGCTTAGCTTAAATCCTCTCTCCATCGCCTCGATTAATCGATCCATCGCCATCGATTGATATAAGTTAGATGACTAAGTTTATGTAACGTTTGCCACTGTCTGTTAACTTTGAAACTTCATGTCACAGTAAAAAACAAATGTTGTACATAAAGTTAGTCATCGTTTATAGGTAGGCGAGGCCTGCAGGCTTAAGTAAGGTAAGCCTGCCCTTACTAATATTTATAAATGCGAAATTAATAACTCTATGTCTATGTGTTAAGCTTTCACGTCTAAACAGTTGAACCAATTTTGATGTATTTCTGATAAATTCTGTAAACAACACACAGCGCCATATAGCCCCCAGATGGAACTTTGGAGAAGGACATAGGCCACTTTTGATCTGAATCCAATCCGACAGTCGTGGATCGAGACTTACCTACATAGCGCGGTGCGCTGCTAATAAAATATAAATAACTAGCTGCGTCCCACGGTTTCACCCGCGTAAGTCCTGATCCCGTGGGAAAATCGGGATCAAAAGAGCCTATGTTACTCCTCGATAAAGTAGCTTTCTTTTAGTGTAAAAATTTTGGAAATCATTCCAGTAGTTTCTGAGTTTATTCATAACAAATATACAGACACACAAATTCAAAGTCGCTCAGCGTGCTATGGAGAGGGCTATGCTCGGTATCTCGTTGAGAGATAGGATACGCAACGAGCATATACGTCAGAGGACGAAAGTCACCGATATAGCACGAAGGATTAGCACGCTGAAGTGGCAATGGGCTGGTCACGTCTGCCGTGGAACCGACGATCGTTGGAGCAGACGAGTTCTGGAGTGGAGACCGCGGTTGGGTAAACGTAGCGTGGGACGGCCTGCGACCCGATGGACCGATGACCTTAGGAGGACTGTTGGCAGGGGCTGGATGAGGGAAGCCCTGGATCGAGAGATGTGGCGAAACATGAAGGAGGCCTACGTTCAGCAGTGGACGGACTATGGCTGATGATGATGATGATACAGACACACAAAAATACAAATATTTCTTCTTTTTAACATTAGTATAGAAGTATAGATATAGATTTTCCATACATGACATTTATGCGAGTAAATAAAAGTAAAAATTTAAACCCCAAAAATTAAGCCGCCCTAAATAAAACAAATTTAAATAATCACTCGGTTTAGTAAACAAAGAAATTACCGTTTAATTGAAAATAAAAAAGGGGTTGTTAAGCCTTTTTTTAAACGCGGTTTTGTTAGAGATTAACTTGGTGGAGCAGAAAAATTGAAAAATACTTTTACGAATCGTTTGCCATTGTTATCGTGTGAATAAAGCCATTAATTTTATTGTTTTTAAGTACTGTGTATCCAGAGATATTGGGTATTAATTGACTACAAGCAGCCTAGATGCTTTTTCAAATATTATAGGCCAACAAAGGATATTGTTCATGTGCAGAGTAATGGTAGAAGTGAAACAACTGACTTCCAGGAAATATCTGATTAATTATATAGAGTAAAAATGACCTTTATTACTTCTTTCTAACTTTGTTCCGGCTTAAGTTCCCACGGACATAGGACAGGGCTTCTATTTTTAATGCCACTTATGCCATTTCGAGCGATTCAAAATTTGAATTGCTATTATATTCGGCATAAGCGAAAATCAGTAGAAATCTAGCTATTTAAAATCGCTCGAAATGGCACGAGCGTTTCAAAAATAAAGCCTATGCCATTATGGCCTCACCTCCCCAAGCTCCAGAAGTCTCCACAGCAAAGGGTTCAAAAAGGAAACTTAAAAAACTTACTACTAAAAGTAGTAAGTACCTAGAGGCAATCTTCTAGATGAAATAGCGAACACAAAATTAGTCTTTAGAGTAGGTGGGATAGTAATTTATTTTCACGAGCAATATAATCAAAAGTAATAAAAAGTTTGTTCGATATAAACTCCTTCATCCTATAGAAGTCAACGGTCGAGTTGGTTTACAGTCTGGTGGTGAGAGACGACGTCCACTCTACGTTTTACCCGACTGCCGAAGGAGGGTTATGTTTTTTGAGAGTATGTAGGGGAGCGGAGGGCTAGTTGTAACTGGGGTAAGAAGTAACAGCTTAATTATTCGGCAAGTTTTAGATATTTTGTTTGAAATTATACCTAATCTGCTCCTTATAGCGTAGGGGGCGCGTCCCCTATGTATGTAATTGTGTATGTATCCAATTTTTGTTTGTCACTCTCTGTAGCCTGAACGTTTCAATGGATTTTAGCATATGGGGTGTCATTCGATTCGTAATGACAACGCGAGTGTTTTAGGAATATAAAAATTACAAAAAAAAAACAATATGAAATGATGTACCTAAACATTTGTAAAGATTAAGGGGAAAATCTACCTACTGGAGTACGCAGTAGGTAGATTTTCCCATTAATCGCGTTAATTATATTAAAATAATTATAAGCATTTAAAATAACGTTGATCGAAGCCTTATGTTTCGAGGTATTTTAAGTCCTGTTTCTATTTAAAATAACGTTGATCGAAGCCTTATGTTTCGAGGTATTTTAAGTCCTGTTTCTCACCCTGTGGCTACATTATCGCGATAACGCAAAAAATTGTGTTGTCGTGACACGTCTGGCCAAAGAATTCATCCTATCGCGATGTTTTAGATTCAAGCACTTCGTCGTTGATCGAACACCAAGTTTTTATCGCGACAACGCTATACGAATCTTCGCGACTCTATGTAGCAACAGCATCATAGGAATCCAACATCGTGAAAGCAAAAGAAAAATATAAAAGTAACTTAGTTTATTAGTTCTTAAAGTAAACGTAGATTTTCGTCATTTAATACGATACAGTCGACGACCACCTTCAAATATAAGGACATTGCTCCTATATTATACCACTAAGTTTTATATCAGGCTAATGCCTAGTTCAACAGTTCAACAACTATTATAGTTAGAGTTTTAATCTCATAAATTCGTCGGTTTCTGTTCAACATTGTTTATTTGGCGCAAGTTATAGGATCTAGCGGTTTGGGACTCAAGATCAGGACTTATGGGGAATGGATATTTACATTTTTCTCCATACAAACTTTACAAAAGTAGTCGACTCCTTAGCAAATATGTGTACCTATGTCGTAAAATTTAAATCAGCCAAATGGTCCTCGTCGAAACTGAAACTAGTTTATTCTAGCTTTGGGGACACGAGCTGTCTATAACTGATCCTAGACGGCGCTCTACTAAGCGCTTGACGGTAGAGCGGCCCCTGACTTTCTGATACTGAAAGGTGCATGAGTAACCAGGGACGCTATATTATAAGCAAGATAGATTAAGATATTGAAGGGGTTGGTCGTTCGATGCGGCAGGGGTCAACCGGGGCCTTCGATCATATATAAACTATAGATACACGGTCCCATACAAAATCGAAATCAAAAATCGGTACTACTTCAACGCTTACTTATACGGACATAGTACAGTTTAATGTAAACCTTAATCACTGGGCAATAAGGTTGTAAAACACTTATGCACGACTGACAGCGATATGCCTTGTTTCGCTGTAACCGGCTGAAATATGCCTTGTTTTGACGGCTCCATTTCTAGAGCGGCGACCGTGCATCTATGTAGGTTATATATGATCGAAGACCGGGGCGGTTAGGTTAGGTTAGGCTGTACACAGGGTCAAACTGTTATCGTAACGCTGAATGTACTCACATTACAACGCCTGGTAGGGGTACAGGTTCCTTACTAGATTTTATTAAAAACGGTAGGCGTCCAACACATTTTCCACTCTTAAACAAAATCAACACAATTTTCTTTTCCACTCATTGGTTAGAAATATAAAGTAAGTTTAAGAAAGCAGCAATTGTGTTTCCTAGAAAATTCACAATTTTTCCCATCAGAAATATGTAGGTAACTAGCAGTGCCCGCGACTTCGTCCGCGTAGAAAAATGACTTTCAGGATTTGTTTATTTATTTCTTCTCATCTGAGCGATGCATCCCTCTCGGGAGCTCGGGGTCCGCTAATCCCCAAATTGTTTTTTTTTAATTTGGGGTCCGCGCAGTTGGTAAGTCATCATTGACCATACCTGCTGCAACTAGATTTGGCAATGTATTTTACGGCCGGCCGTCTGCCTGACACCAACCCTCTTAGGGATCAAGCAGTTTATCCGCCACCGCGCGGGGAGTACTTAAGGTGAGCTAATCTCCCTCAGATCCCTTAGTCGCCTTTACGACACCCACGGGATGAGATGGGGTAACCCTATTCTATGCCGGGGCAACACAGCTAATGTCGGGGCTACACAGCTAGATTTGTTTATTTATTATTCTGTACTTATAACATATTTACAAAAAATATATAATACAAAATCCAATTAGATACTTACGGAAATTGACAACAATAACTAAAAAAGACGTTTGTTGTATGGGAGCCTCTCTTAAATTTTTGTTTTATTTTGTTTTTAGTATTTGTTGTTATAGCGGTTACCGAAATACATCTTCTATGAAAATGTCAACCGTCTAGCTAAAACGGTTCATGAGATACAGCCTGGTGACAGACGGACAGACGGACAGAGGGACAGACAGACAGACAGCGAAGTCTCAGTAATAGGGTTTCGTTTTTACCCTTTGGGTACGGAACCCTAAAAAAGTATTAAAAAGTATCGCTGAGCACAACCGCTTTGCAAAGAGCCGACCGCGCTCATACATGCGCGCGCAATACTTAATACTTGTTTGGTTGCAACATACTTATATTTTTAATATCGCGATATCTTTTGAATGAAAAGTTCGAATTAAATAATTCAAAAGGTCCTAGAAAGGTATTGAATTCGTCTTGAATATGAAGTAATTTATTTTGATAAGGATTAATACCAAGGTACAAATAAAAGGTTATTAAAGCGACGGCATTTTAATTATTTACAAAAATTACAAAAACACTTATTGTGAGATAACTACAATCGTTAGACATATGGTGTTGCGATGTTATTGGTAGACAATTACATGTTCTTCAAAGTTGTAGTACATAGTTTGGTTCTATATCCAATAGTTTTCGCAGCGCACGCGGCGTAAGGAATTTTTTGGTCATTTTTTTCACACCTTGTGTTACATTATTGAACTTTTAGTAAGGATCCCTATTTAAAAAAAAAAAAATAATATAGCCTATAGCCATCCTCAATAAATGGACTATCCAACACCGAAAGGATTTTTTAAATCGGACCAGTGGTTCCTGAGATTAGCGCGTTCAAACAAACAAACAAACAAACAAAAAAACAAACTCTTCCGCTTTATAATATTAGTACAGATAGCTTAGCTTCTTTTTTTTGATCTTTGGATAAAATGCGTTAAAATCTTTGTTTATAAAGTTTCATCTACACTAATATTATAAAGAGGAAATATTTGTATTTGTGTGTGTTCGTATGTTTGCAATGAATAAATTAAAAAACTGTTTTCAAAAATTCTTTTACCAGATGAAAGCTACATTATCGAGGAGTAACATAAACTACTTTTGATCCCGGTATTCCCACGGGATCGGCACTTACGGGGGTGAAACCGTGGGACGCAGCTAGTATCTATACTAATATTATAAAGAGGTAACGTTGGTAACATGTGTGTATGTATGAATATTGGGGGTAATCTCCGAAACTACTGGACCGATTTTAAAAATTCACCATTAGAAAGCTACATTCACCCTGAGTAACATAGGCTACTTTTAATCCCGATATTCCCACGGGATCGGGACTTACGCGGGTGAAACCGCGGGAATCTGCTAGGTTTATATAAAACCAACGTTACCTCTTTATAATATTAGTATAGAAGAACTTTACATACATAATGTCGGGATTAAAAGTAGCAGGTGATTCAGGATCTTATATCCTACATAATTAAATTTTTCATCTTAATCGGTTCAGTAGTAAATCCTCAAATTGGTAAAATACCTTTAGGTATTATTGGTAATGAATGAGAATATCTTCTAGAAACGTGCTGCATTTTTGAAATCATCGTCACATAGTTTTATTCGTATCTAAGTCTTAAAATGTAGTGAATTGATAGTTACCTATTATACAAGATAGTATAATAAATAGCTTTAAATTGAACCTGGTAACACACTCACACATGAAAAACGTGTGGCACTCGGGGACTGCCGCGGTAAAGCTATTGTTTAACATTTATTATTCTACTATATAAAAATAAGTCGGGTTTTCCTTCCTGACGCTATAACTCCAGAACGCACGAACCGATTTCCACGGTTTTGCATTCGTTGGAAAGGTCTCGGGCTCCGTGAGGTTTATAGCAAAGAAAATTCAGGAAAAATTTAATTATCTATAATTTATAAGGCAAAACAACGTTTGCCGGGTCAGCTAGTCTACTAATGCAATTTTAATTATTTTTTTATTTTGTAATATCCGGAGTGGGGGGTGTTAGTTTTTTTTCCTTACGAAATTTCTTCATTCAAAGCTCAAAGCCCGTGATAAAAGCTATGGAATAGCTCTAAAACACACACACACATGAATCAATAACTTTTACGGAATAGCTTTTAAAAACACACACACATTTGAATCAATAACCTCCTCCCTTTTAAAAGTCGGTAAAAAACCCGCTAAATCCCAAAATTTGCGTCACAAACAACTAAAGGAGGTGGCAGTGGGGGGTCTCACATAACAATTGTAGGTATTTGACATTAACGAGGAAAGTTCTACCATTAGATGAGATTACTGCTGTTAAAATACTTACCCAGTACTCTGGGTTTGCGAAAAATAACGGAATTGGTACCTACAGCGAATATACGTAGCTTTGAAGAGAATTGGATAATTTGATTGGATGCCTGCCTATACCTACTGTGTCTCTATAGCTTAGGGCAGTGGTTCTCAAAGATTTTTTCAAATGGACCATGAGCTTTCGTAAAAAACATCAGCTTTGAAGAGAATTGGATGCCTGCCTATACCTACTATGTCTCTATAGCTTAGGGCAGTGGTTCTCAAAGATTTTTTAAAATGGACCACGAGCTTTCGTTAAAAAAACATCAGCTTTGAAGAGAGTTGCATAGTTTGATTGGATGCCTGCCTATACCTACTGTGTCTCTATAGCTTAGGGCAGTGGTTCTCAAAGATTTTTTAAAATGGACCATAAAAAGGTTGTCATGACAGATATAGGTTTTATGGCATAAACATATTTGCTCTAATGTCTTTATCCAGGGAGGAAAATGTAAACTACGTTTGTATGCAGAAAGAGAATGGAGACTATCCTCTTAAAATATTTCTAGTGAATCTGCCGAGAGCCATTTAAAACAAAAATACGTCAGTGTTTGTATTTTCTACAAAATAAGGTATAATCTTTAGTATAATAATATCCGTTGTCTAGTATCCATCGTACAAGCTTAGTGCTTAGTTTGGAGCTAGATTACGCTGTGTGTAATATGTTGCAATATTTATTTACTCTCAGCACAACATTGCTCCTTAGGACATTCCGGTCAATAGTTTGGGAAAAGCTGGCTTAGGTAGTTAGGAATCGGCAGGATCTCGTATTAAGATTGTAAGGACTATATTGGACTTGAAAGGCAATACAGGGTTACATACTACCTTGGGAATGACTTGGATTAATTGCTCTAGGTACTAACATTGACAGTTTACCTAGATCAAGTTTTAACCGACTTCAAAAAAAGGAGTTTAGAAATATTTTACAAGGAGAAGTGAAGAGAAGGATTCGAACCAGTGACCAGCGAGTGTTTCAGCATTTTCCCAATGTTATATTAAAATTTTAGAGACATTTTTCGGTTTTAATCCCGTGGTGTTTATTACTTTAGCATTGTTTCATCGCGTCTTCTGGATTGAAAATCCTAAAGAAGGGACCTGTAAAAGTCTCGAAACGTTGAGCGTTGAAACAATGCTTAAAGTAATAAACACCACGCGATTAAAATCGAAAATGTCTTTAATTTCAACATGAAATATATTTGACTACACTGGGAAAAAAGTTAGGTAATTACAAACCTAATCTAGTAGGTTAATGTCAAAAGTAGGTAAAATGTACCTAATTCAGGTTAAATGTACCTAAAAACATATTAGGTAAGTAGGCTAATTCTACCTAGTGCGCTTGGTAATGCAAAAAGTCGGTAGATTAAACCTACTTTTTGGTAAAACCGTGTTTTAACCAATAGTAGGTACACATTAACGTATTGAGTCGGTAAATGCAACCTACTTATTAAGGTTAAAATAATCTACTAATTGGGTTTATCAACTTGCTCTTTAAGTAGGTAGAATTAACCTATTGATTTGGTAATAATTACACAATAGCTTGGTACAATCAACCTATTATTTAGGTTAAAAATACCTACTTTATAAAGACCCAAAATAACCGACTTAGTAGGTATCGGCAACCGACTATTTTGGTATGTTTACCAAAAAAGTAGGTTAATTAAACCTAATTTAGGTATTTTTAGTATCGACATTCACCCAATAAGTAGGTTGGTAGTAACTAACAATTAGGTTAGTTGGGGGCTACATAGCGCTTAGGTTATTACTAACAAATTAGTTGGTTAATACAACCTACTAAGTTGGTATTGCTAATATTACCCATTAAATAGGTCAATAATACCTATTGAGTTGGTGAAACATACAAAGTGAGTAGGTAAATACTACCTAAAAAGTAGGTTGGAAACACTTAGCGGTTAGGTTGATGTTACCTAATAAATTGGTATGTACTAACTAGTGATTACGTAAATATTACCTATTCAGTAGGTCAATAATACCTATTGAGTTGGTGAGACATACAAAGTGAGTAGGTAAATACTACCTAAAAAGTAGGTTGGAAACACTTAGCGGTTAGGTAGATGTTACCTAATAAATTGGTATGTACTAACTAGTGATTACGTAAATATTACCTATTCAGTAGGTCAATAATACCTAGTGAGTTGGTGAGACATACAAAGTGAGTAGGTAAATACTACCTAAAAAGTAGGTTGGAAACACTTAGCGGTTAGGTTGATGTTACCTAATAAATTGGTATGTACTAACTAGTGATTACGTAAATATTACCTATTCAGTAGGTCAATAATACCTAGTGAGTTGGTGAGACATACAAAGTGAGTAGGTAAATACTACCTAAAAAGTAGGTTGGAAACACTTAGCGGTTAGGTTGATGTTACCTAATAAATTGGTATGTACTAACTAGTGATTACGTAAATATTACCTATTCAGTAGGTCAATAATACCTAGTGAGTTGGTGAGACATACAAAGTGAGTAGGTAAATCTACCTAAAAAGTAGGTTGGAAACACTTAGCGGTTAGGTTGATGTTACCTAATAAATTGGTATGTACTAACTAGTGATTATCTTAGTGATAATCTTATATTTATCTTATGTTTACCTTACCTTATATTTATCTTATATTTATTATCTCATTTCATTCATTTCATTCATTTCATTCATTTCATTCATTTCATTCATTTCATTCATTTCATTCATTTCATTCATTTCATTCATTTCATTCATTTCATTCATTTCTTTCATTTCATTCATTTCATTCATTTCATTCATTTCATTCATTTCATTCATTTCATTCATTTCATTCATTTCATTCATTTCATTCATTTCATTCATTTCATTCATTTCATTCATTTCATTCATTTCATTCATTTCATTCATTTCATTCATTTCATTCATTTCATTCATTTCATTCATTTCATTCATTTCATTCATTTCATTCATTTCATTCATTTCATTCATTTCATTCATTTCATTCATTTCATTCATTTCATTCATTTCATTCATTTCATTTATTTTATTACCTACAAACCTAACAAACAAACAAACCTAACAAACGAACAAACCTAACAAACGAACAAACCTAACAAACGAACAAACCTAACATACGAACAAACCTAACAAACAAACAAACCTCACAAACAAACCTAACAAACGACCGACGCGCGCACCTCCCGCCGGCGAGAGCGTCACGAATTTGGAGCGCTCCGTATTTATAAATACGAAAAAACGGCAAAAAACGTCCAATCACGCTGGAAAAACTTCTACACAACTTTAAAAGTCGTGAGTGATAAAGTGCGAAAAGAAAAGTGTGAGAAAAGTGATTTTTTCAATGTTTTCACAAAATTTTCAGTGAAAAAGGTGACTAAGTCCATGGATTTTTATGACAAAAACGCCGATAACTCCGGCGTTTCATCGACAACCTAACCATCACTTGGGGTCAAACGACGCGTCTCGGTGAGACCTATCTCCCGAGACCAACATCGGATTTTTAAGGAAAAGGACGCCGGAGCTACGGGACATAATCATCTTCCGACACGTGGTCGGAAAAACTGAAAACAGGACTTCGGGATTTTTGAACATTGCCATCGCTTAGAGGAAGCGGAGAGGACCAGGAGGAAAAAAGAAAAGTGACCAGAAATTAAGTGGTTGAAAAGTTATTGAACTTCAAAAAAATTTATTTTTCAAAAGTACCAATTTAGAACTTTGTAACCGTGATAACTTTTGAAAACGATCTGTGGTATAAACTTTTTAAATTGTATTTGTGTAGACTTTCTGTTGAATTAGTTTGTGACCAAAAATTAGGACACTTTCCCCGGGAAAAAATATTTTTTATTTTAGTTACAAACTTATGACCCGAATTTCAAAAATTTTGTTTTTTATCAATAACTTTTTTATTTTTATACTATATTTTTTTATTTCTTTATATGTGTAAGACCTGACTGCCCCGAAACTTTTGACACCAATTTTAAATTTTTTACTGTGATATTTTTGATTTTATTAGCATAAGTGTGACAAATTTTCGACCAGCTGGAAAAATCAACAAAAATACCCCAAAATATTAAGTTAAAATTCTTTTAAAAATAGAAGGGTTCAATCCACACTAGTTTTAGTTTATTTCAGATTTTTAGAGTAATTTCTGACATTAATAAGAGAGATATAAGGTTGACATCGGGGGCGAAAAAAGTCACGAAAATTCCTAACTTCCAGGGGTCGTAACTGCCCCCCAAATTGACTTTTTCGATTTTTCTCTTCGTGGAGGTCATTTTTTCGGGGGGCCTCTGCCTACCATATTTTTTCCAAATTTTTTGCATCAAAATTGGGGGGTGGTTATTTTAGGAAATTATTTACGTAAATCCGGATTTTCAAAATTAAATCGCTCGGCAACCATTAGGCTTAAATTACGAGATTTTTTGTAAATTGTGTAGATCGCCGAGATCTACAACTCTCCTATAGAATCCAAAGGTGGTGGAACATTCCCCCGGGAGAGGGGGGCAAAAAACCCGGATTTTCAGGGACTTGGGAATATCTGGACAACGGCAGGCACTAATTTTAAGGCGCAACATAGAATTAAGTAGGTTTAGGAACTGACTCTACCTAGAGTCAAAAAAACATTTTTAGAGCTCTACATAGTTTCACTGTATCGTGCATTGGGTAGAGCTCGACGAGCCCATTCAAACGAACCCTCGCACGACTTTGTACGACCACCGGCGGCGGAGATATAAAGGTTTGAAACCTTGGCGGCCATCTTGAATCGCCATCTTGTTTTTCTTTGGCCGCCCATATCTCCTAAACCGTCGGTCGTAGGAAGACGGGGTTTGATTTAGGCACCTTCCCACTGGGTATTCTACCCCCTCCGCCACTTAATTCTGATTTTGGAGGTGTCGAACTTTAGGGGCCGAAATCTCCCACCAGCCGACGGAGCTCGTTGAGCCCGTCCTAAAAAACCCTCACACTAGGGGGTTACCTTTATTAGGTAGGGAGATATAACCACTCAAAGTCGGCGTCCGCCATCTTGGCCGCCATTTTGAAAAACTTTGAGAGGTTATATCTCGGAAACCGGTAGAGATACGAGTTTGGGGTTTCTTCTAGGGTACATCCCCCGCTCGACTCTACACCCCCCGGGCCCCAAAACCCAAATCGGAGGGACAAAACTTTGGTGGGCGGATTCCCCCACTAATCGATAGAGCACGCCGAGACCGTCCTAAAACACTCGCACAACAGGGGTATAGCACGTATAGTCTCGGAGATATAGCCACCGAAAGTTTCCGGCCGCCATTTTGGACGCCATCTTGGAAATCTTAAAGTGGACATATCTCCGGAACTAGAAGGGCTACAAGCCTGAGACTTGTTCGAGGGCTCAACCCAGGCTTAGGGCTGTCCCCCAAGGTGTGTCGGACCGGCTTAGGACCGGCGGCCATTTTGTTTTTGAACAAAAAACCCTAAAAAAACGGCTAAAAACGACATAACTTCGTTGTTTATCAAGTTATAAGACGGAGAATAGCATATAAGTGTAGACAAAGACATACTCTACAAATAGAGCACATTGTAGAGCAATATTTGTAGAGTTGATTTTTAACGGAAATTTGAAAAAGGGTAAAAACCGCCTATTTTAAGATTGTGACATCCCTATATACAACTTGTACAAACTTTTTAGCCATTTTATTTCATTTTCTTATATGTGTTTTACATATAAGAAAATGTTCTTACAAACGAACAAACCTAACAAACTAACAAACGAACAAACCTAACAAACAAACAAACGAGTTTGAATTCGCCGCGCAAATGGTCGGTTCACCCTTGACGCGCTCTTTCACAAGAAATTTTTAAATAATTTTTAAAGTTAATTTTTCGCCTTGAAATCTACATATTCGCGTTCCCCGAGTGCCAATTACTGTTAGTGTTAGTGTTTTCGGCGGGAAAACGGAGACAACATGTCGTGCTCCAATTTTATTTTCGTTAAACTATTATTATGTTCGATTCAAAGTCCGCTATACATCGGGCGCTGCCTGTGTGACGTGGAGCGGTCGGTACCTACGACGATAGTCATCGCTAATTTCGACAAACATTCGTAAGCAATGATAGCCTAGTGGTCCTGTTCGTTGCTTCGCATTCCGCAGTGTGTGGTATCGAATCTCAACTGATGGGTATCTTTTTGTTGAGCGAATTTTATCTAATAAGACACATAAATTATTTAAATATTCCAGCTGATCGGTTGGAAGGTCATTTGGGGTCGTGCCGTCATTTAGCTCGCACAAACCACCGACATTCTCGAATAAAAACTGAGATCCAGAAATTGATTGTCTTTTGTAATATTCTTTTATTTCGAAATTTGTGTTTGTGTGCTGCGAATGCAGATAGGGGTGAGTTGCACTATATTGTTTGTTATCTTCGTTGTCACTGGAGCCATGGACAAAATAATTAATTACTGCAATTTGTCCATAGCCTCGGGACATGCCCTTAAATAGTCGCTGAGCAAAGAGCCGTGGAACGAGGTGGCAGGATTCCCGTAACAATCCTCCTGGCGTCCAGCATTTGTATATAGTATAGATTTAGGTGTAAATATTCTAGTTTTAAGATAAATCTCTATAGAATACCACTACCATTAAAAAAAAAAACTAAGTTTTTTTTACTATTATTTTTTTCGAAAATTCAAAAAAAATATTAAATCTCTTTACGTTTCCTATGTTTTTCTACCATATTCCATAAAAAAAAAAAATTCAATGTTTTTCTTTGGTACACCCCGACCAAATATTCTAAAACTTGACCCTGGCTATTCCAAATTGGCCATATCGGTCTCAGACCTAAATAAATAAAAAAAATATGTGACAAAATTTTCAATAAGAAAATTTTTGGAACGTGACGTGTAATTTCGAGCTGTCAAACTTCCCGGATTTGTTCCCGTCATTCCTGGGAGGTCGGGAGTGCGTCCCGGTGGATGCTCTGGCCTCTCCTGCACCCGGCACAGAAACTCCCGAAGGTCTACGAGCTTCCGTTCAGAAGATACAGGCGCCGCAAGTCTGGGGACCGCCATTGTTGACGGTCTGGAGACTTGCGTGGGTTCCTGCTGTAGGCTCGGGATACGGAGGTCGGGATTTGGTGTGGGATCGAGGCCGGGACTCTCTTCTACCTGGTGGTGCCTCCCGCGTCCGGATCGGACCTCAGACGGCGAAGATATTAGTGTAGTTACACTGGGACACAAACATTTTTTATGTTTGTACCTATTTAACAAACAAATAGGTAGTGAAAGAAAACCAGTTAAGATTAGAGCGGTAGGCAGTGTGTAAAAACATTATATAACTAGCAAATTAGGCATTTTATTGTGAAAAAACTGAAATTTTGTTATTGGCCGGTGAATGAACTTGCAAACTTCCCGGATTTGTTCCCGTCATTCCCGGGAGGTCGGGAGTGCGTCCCGGTGGATGCTCTGGCCTCTCCTGCACCCGGCACAGAAACTCCCGAAGGTCTACGAGCTTCCGTTCAGAAGATACAGGCGCCGCAAGTCTGGGGACCGCCATTGTTGACGGTCTGGAGACTTGCGTGGGTTCCTGCTGTAGGCTCGGGATACGGAGGTCGGGATTTGGTGTGGGATCGAGGCCGGGACTCTCTTCTACCTGGTGGTGCCTCCCGCGTCCGGATCGGACCTCAGACGGCGAAGATATTAGTGTAGTTACACTGGGACACAAACATTTTTTATGTTTGTACCTATTTAACAAACAAATAGGTAGTGAAAGAAAACCAGTTAAGATTAGAGCGGTAGACAGTGTGTAAAAACATTATATAACTAGCAAATTAGGCATTTTATTGTGAAAAAACTGAAATTTTGTTATTGGCCGGTGAATGAACTGGTACAAAAATAAAAACTCGAATTTAAGAACTATATTAGTGTTTAATTAGTGATAAAAACAGACCAAAGAGGCAGTAAACAATAATAAATAGTAAATTAAACACTAGTGGACGTAAAACAATATATAAAAAACACGACAAAAACAAAAACAGTGAACAAATAGTAATATATGAAATAAATCTCTGTTTTAAATATTATTCAGTTTTATTATTTTGTCATAATTAGGTACCTATCTACTAATTTAGGAACATAATAGGTAACATAACTAGATACTATTAGTATACTTATTCTATCTTAACAAGCAAAGAACACAGTCTATTTCATGGAAACTTACTTAAAAAGATAAAATTGTAAATACCACGAAGTCTTAGTCTCTCCTTCTCATTTTAATCTTTGTCATGTTGAGTTTCCATCAAAAATTTTCTCCATTCTTCATCAGAATGAAGAAAATGTTGTGACGCTTCTTGAAAAGCTGTATTCCTTGTTTGGAGCCGCCGTTGAGGAGATCTTAATGCACCTCGTCGTCTTGGAGAGGTTCTTCGGTCGGGGTGTGTGCCCCTCAGTGGCCGGCGCAAGCTCTTCAACTATTGCTGGAGTTGGTGACGGTCTATTCCACTCCTGACCTGAAGATCTTCCTGGACCTCTGCAATTATAATAAGAAAATTGTTACAAACATGAGATACCTACAGGAGGTACTCTACTACCTACCTCATTCTTTATAGAAGGATAACAATGTGAGTCCACAGACTTGAACTCTGGAATAATAAAAGGTGTGGTAAAAGGTAGGTACCTACTCACCAACAACAATAAGTGGTTCTCTGAAAAACCAGCTTCTGTAGGGTTAGTACCAGTTACAATAGTACAAAACGAAAATTCGTATCGTAAGCTCGATGAACTATCACAGTTAATACTTCCTTACTGGCAGTTTCCGTGCAACATGAAGTCTCTGAGCCAAAGTATCTACCCGATGAAACTTGGACCAACTGAAAATAAAAATTGTAAGATTAACACTAGGTAGTTGAAAAATGGCTTTGACATTTTGAATATTAAAAGTTGTATAGGTCTTAGTTTCACATTCTGCAATAGATTGAGAGATTTATATGAGTTATGCTAGTTCATGGTAAATTGGTCATAGTTGAAATAAAATCAGACAATGAGTAGATAGATACATACCTACAGTATCTCTTGAAGCTGTCACATTTAAGTCCAAAGTTAAATTGTGTAATACTCCAAAGCCGTACACATTTTTTAGGTTTATTGTGTAATACCTGCTGCTTACAGAGACATTGCCATTGGTTCTTCATTCTCCCAAAGGTGTTTTTAATAATGTCTAGGGTTTTCTTAGCTAGACTTATTTTATCACCCTTTGGTAATCAAATGACCATTGGCATACAATAGCGGGCACATATAACCTGAAAAAATAAGAGAGATTGTATCTGTAGGTACAAGACAACAGAAATATCATAAACTGAGTCTAAATTACATTAATTTAGCAAGACTGAAGTCTTGATATACCTATTAGGTATCATTGTGTCAAGGCTGGTCAAGTTACATTACTTCTTGCAAGTAGGTAATTGGTAAATGACAAGGATTCATCGATAATGGTGCTATTTGTTGGTGATGTTTTGCACACGTTCCCAGTGATTAGGTAAGTGAGTGTGTACTTAATTAGTTATTTAGGTAATTAATGCAAATGTTGGTATCATAACTTGGTTGAACAAAATCTTAGAATGTAGTCTACTACTTAGGTCACTTTTAAACTCACCTTTGTTTTCAATATTATCCGTTTTATGCCCTTTAGGCCACTGAAAGTGTTGTTTAAATGTAGGCCGGTTTTGTAAGACGACGAAAATACTAAATCCGATACCGACAACTTTTTCGCCGCAAAACTAGCTGTCGATGTCGATTTCGGCGGCGGATTATTTCAGCAGCCTCTGCTGCCATCCGTAGAGCAAAAATTACGCGTGAACACATCGTTTTTATCGGCACTCGTTATCTCAACTCACTATAAAAAGTTTGGTGAGAAGGGAAACTATGAGTTTCATACGGGTGTGTCCCACTCGTCACCACCAGCGTCGTCCCCAGTGGGGACGACGCTGGTGGTGACGAGTGGGACACACCCGTTTCATACTTTTCGTTAACCTTAATTCCGAATTCGAGTGTCTACTCTATTTTAAAGGGATCGAGACAAACGCGGGTGAAACCGTGGGGCGCAGCTATACAACAATATCTCGACCGGCGGTGAGCTCGGCGCATGCGTGACGTCAAACGAGTCACACATTTATGGTATTCTATCGTATCACGAACAGTTGATAGATACCTAGGTACATTATCATTAACACATTCGCGTGAGCAGCTTCCAAAATAATTTGTACTGCTCAGGCGCAGCATTTTCCCATACAAAATTTTGCGACGTCTAAACACGTTCCGCCGCAATATTCATAATTAATTATCAGGAATCGTCTCTGTTGCGGCGCAAAAAATACCTACCTACGTGCCAGAGGATTTTGTTCTTTTTTTAGACGTCATAAGGTGTTCCACCGAAATAAGGTATTACTGTTAAAGGACGTCGGGTGACGTTGCGCCGATTCACAATTAATTTAAAACGACGTCGTAAGAAGTTGTTCACGCGAACGTGTTAATAAATGAATTTAGTATTCTAAAACCGGAATTTGTCCTTGCAGAAGCTTTCGCCTAGAGGCAAGGGTCAACATGCTGTACTTTTCGCTTAGTTGTTCCCGGGGAATTTTGTTACGATGTTGTCTATACTCACACAACTAGGTAGGTATATGATAATTATAAGGATTTGTTTGTAAGTAGCAAGAAATAATAACGCCACACGCGCTATCCAAATAATAGCGTGAAACAAAATAGGTAGTACAGAAATTCGTAAACAATAATTTCAGTTTTCCAGTACAAACATGTAACCCATTCGAATGAATTAACTATAAAACGGGGTTGTGAGGTTATAATAGGTATTATTATAATATGATTTTCTATGCTATGTCCTTTCGAATGTCTCAAAACTACCTATCCACTCCATATTGTTGATCGAAGACTTCATACCTAATTTCATCTAAATCAGTGGTTCCCTAAGTGCCGTGCCCCCTGGAACCCCTTTCCAGGGGTTCCAGGGGGCACGGGCCACACGGGATCGCTGAGAGAATGTTTACTTACTTACCAAATACCTTATGTATGACTTTGTAAAACTTCAATCTATATATATATATATCTATTATATAAAAATCAACCCCTATTTCCCTTGGTCACGGCATCACACTTAAACTTTGAGACATATTTCGATAATTCTTTTTTTGTTGTGTTTGCTATTGTCAGGAGTAGGTTCTTATGAAAGAAAAAATGCTAAACCGATTTTGATGAATTTTATTTTTTTATACTAAACGACAGGACAACGTCTGTCGGGTCAGCTAGTAAGCAATAAGATTTTTTTTTTTATTCAGACCTGATAATCTGGACTGGAGGGCGGGGAGGGGCGCGGATTTTTTTTATGGTCGAAAGGGGGCGCGGCTCAAATAAGTTAGGGAACCCCTGATCTAAATCGTTCAGCGCACGGTTTAATTAAACGTAAATGGGTAACTAACAGACAAACAGACAGACAGACAATTATTAGTACTATGGATTGTATAGTTTTTTAATACATAATTTTAAAAGCTTTTACGTTTTGCTTTTTGAATAAAATAGTCGACAACAAAGTCACTATATTCGAACTTCGTATCATGCCGTCTCGCTCAGGCTAATATTATTTAATACGAGTGAGCGGGACGGTACCTACGATACGAATTTGGCTTTTAATATTTCGTATTAGCCCCGAGAGAGGCGCTCGCGTCGTTCGCTGAACGACCGAGCCGGTCGGCCCACGGTGACCAAAAAGTATTTTTTTAGAAGGTGGTACTTCAGTGAAAAATGAAGATCTGTTCAATTTTAATAAAGTTATAACTTAACTTAACTTTATTAACTTGTTTATTTATTCATTTTACATACATACTAACATAAAATCTTTTTAAAGTGAACTATGTGAATGTGAAGAGAGTTAAGTGTAACTAAGATAGGTATATATTTTGTGAAATTATGTAAAATAAATTGTTATATACCTACCTATATATAAATTATAATAGATCAATTTTACAATTTTTACTATCATAAAAACAAAAATCCATAACCATTGATTATCGTCCCGCTACTTCTTGATTTTTGGTCACTGTGCGGCCGACGCGCCGGCCGCGGCTCGGCCGCCATCTTGCACTCACTTACTTTGCGACGCGCAAGACGAAAGAAAGAAAAGAAAACTCTACGCATAAGTAAGTGATTGTCCTCAATATAATCTTATCATAAGTGCTTCAAACGTTTTCGTGATCAAGGTTCGCTTGTTCGTGACGCGGTGAGAGCGCGCCATTTTTTGTTGTGTAAAATTGTTTGTGTGGCAATGGCATGGCAGCGGTTTGTGTGAAATCAACGCGGGCGGGACAAGCTTGTTTGCCTATAGGTACCTATTCCTGTACCTATTCTTTTTTTCTTGACTCCTACTGTGTCCATGTGCTTATTTACTAAAATACTGCATACATAAATACTTCGCGACAATTGAAAAAACGTTGCCTAAGGCTGTTCAGAAGGCCTATTCAGAAAGAAAGCTGGAAACTTATAAGCGCTTACCGGCGCTTGACTGATCGGTGCCGACAAGTTCCGACAAGCTTCAACACGCGCTGGGCTGCTGACGTCAAATCATCGTCCGATGAGTCCGACATTTTGCTTGGTCTGCCTGCCAACCTACTTCCTTTGTGTAGAACGGACCAGCGCTGACAAGCGCTGGTAAGCGCTTATAAGTTTCCAGATTTCTTTCTGAATACGGCTTAAAGTTTGGGATCGCAACAAACACTTGTACCTACTTTGAAGTTATGGAGCGGTTGGTATAAAATTATTTGCAATACTTTATGGATTTTAAATTAGTACCTACCTAATTTAAAATCCATAAAGTATTGCAAGTCGATTGAGTAGTGTTAGTATGTACAAAGAACGCATGCCTACTCGCTAGCCTGCTGCGACGGCCAATTCTGAGATATCGGGTCATCAAGATACATAAAAAAATTACTTACCTCACGTTAATTCTCCGAGCTGATTTTCACGTATATTTTAAGTAATGTACTTAAAAATAAGTCCAAAACAAATAACCACTCCGTATAACTTCAAAGTACAGTACCTATTAGGCAAAATATATAACTTTTTGTTTTGTGTGATTTTTAGATAGTCCACCAGCCGAGTCAAACTGAGTCAAACTTCAGTGGGCCTTCGTACCAAATTTCGTGTCTGCTGGTTGGCATGGAACCATAGAAGTCCTTTTCAGACATGCAAAACCCAAATACAGCACATACCAGCGTAGAAGATTTACTAAGAAGTTGGCTTATGCCTGATGAATTAATAGACATATTTAAAGGTAGGAATTTTTCTTTTTACTTAAAATTAAGTGGTGTATGTGTATTTATGCTGAATGGTTAACTGCATTTGTGTGTGCGCTTTTTGTTACTATTGCTGGCTAGCGTTTCCATCCGTCCGGATAAAGCCGGACAGTATTAGGCTTTTTGACCTCTTATCCGGCCCGTCCGGCTTTTGTTAGGCTTTCACAACCTACAAAATATTGACGGTAAAAATCAATAAGGGTAGATCATTTAAACTTTGAGACTCAAAAGTCAGGCTTTTTAATATGTGTTTTACTTGATAATATTTGTCAAAAATCCTGTTTTTCTTAGCGTTCGGCTTTGTCCGGCTTTTTGATTTTTAGAGATGGCAACGCTAACTATGGCTCTGTTTTTATAATGTGTTTGTGTATGACTGACTATAAATGACTTAAATTGTTTTGTGTGATTGTTAAAAAGTCCACCATACGAGTCAAACTGAGTCAGTACCTATGGAACTGCAGAGAGCTTTTATCATCATCTCCAACTTATTTACCCATTGCTGGACACAGGCCTCCTCTTAGTTTGAAAGAGCAAAAGGCTGTAGTTCCCATGCTGACTTAGTATGAATTGCGTACTTAAAATCAAATCCTAAAAGCATTAATTTACTTTCCTTATTGTATCATGCATGATACCTATAGCGTACAAATATTCAAGGCAAATATACAAAAAAAATCTATGTCCGAGGCATGCTAATTTAATGTCAAATATCAAATTGTAATAAATAAAAAAACTATTTCTATTAAATAATTCTATTAAATGAATAATTAATTCTATTGATAATATGTCAGAAGATATTTTACATACTCTAAACTTAAGAAATAATATTATTAATCTATATCTTATTATATAAAAATCAATACCTATTTCCCTTGGTCACGGCATCACACTTAAACTTTTACACATATTTGATGAATTTTGGTATTGAGATAGATAAATATTAGAAAGTCGTATTGGTAGGGTAGTAGTAGGGTAGGGTAGTAGTAGGTTATGGTAGGGTAGTAGTAGTAGGGTAGGGTAGTAGTAGGGTAGGGTAGTAGTAGGGTAGGGTAGTAGTAGGGTAGGGTAGTAGTAGGATAGGGTAGTAGTAGGGTAGGGTAGTAGTAGGGTAGGGTAGTAGTAGGGTAGGGTAGTATAAAAAAACCTACAACCCTACCCGGGTTGTAGGTTTTTTTTATATATAACGGGCAGGACAACGTCTGTCGGGTCAGCTAGTAATATAATACATTAACTGATCTGACAATATTGGGTCGGGGTGTACCATAGAAAAACATTGAATTTTTTTTTTTATGGAATATGGTAGAAAAACATAGGAAACGTAAAGAGATTTAAATTTTTTTTTGAATTTTCGAAAAAAATAATAGTAATAAAAACTTAGTTTTTTTTTTGAATGGTAGTGGTATTCTATTAACCCCCACTTTTTATGATGCCAATCGATTGAGAGGAGCTCCAGAAACAATGTTTCCATAGACAGTTTTTTTGTCAAACCTCATCACGTGCGACTACAGGGGCTCTAAAGTACTGCTGACACTTGGAAAAAAATCGAGTGGTAGTGGTATTCTATTGACCTCCACTTTTTATGATGCCAATCGATTGAGAAGAGCTCCAGGAACAATGTTTCCATAGACAATTTTTTTGTCAAACCTCATCACGTGCGACTACAGGGGCTCTAAAGTACTGCTGACACTTGGAAAACAGTACTTTAGAGCCCCTGTAGTCGCACGTGATGAGGTTTGCCACACTTCGCATAAACTTTTTTGTCATAATTTCATAAGGCATAACTCAATTGGCATAATTTCATAAGGCATAATATAAAAATGCTGAACCGATTTTGATGAATTTTGGTATTGAGATAGATAAATATTAGAAAGTCGTATTGGTAGGGTAGTAGTAGGGTAGGGTAGTAGTAGGTTATGGTAGGGTAGTAGTAGGGTAGGGTAGTAGTAGGGTAGGGTAGTAGTAGGATAGGGTAGTAGTAGGGTAGGGTTGTAGGTTTTTTTATATATAACGGGCAGGACAACGTCTGTCGGGTCAGCTAGTAATATAATACATTAACTGATCTGACAATATTGGGTCGGGGTGTACCAAAGAAAAACATTGAATTTTTTTTTTTTTTTTTTTATGGAATATGGTAGAAAAACATAGGAAACGTAAAGAGATTTAATTTTTTTTTGAATTTTCGAAAAAAATAATAGTAAAAAAAACTTAGTTTTTTTTTTGAATGGTAGTGGTATTCTATTAACCCCCACTTTTTATGATGCCAATCGATTGAGAGGAGCTCCAGAAACAATGTTTCCATAGACAGTTTTTTTGTCAAACCTCATCACGTGCGACTACAGGGGCTCTAAAGTACTGCTGACACTTGGAAAAAAATCGAGTGGTAGTGGTATTCTATTGACCTCCACTTTTTATGATGCCAATCGATTGAGAAGAGCTCCAGGAACAATGTTTCCATAGACAATTTTTTTGTCAAACCTCATCACGTGCGACTACAGGGGCTCTAAAGTACTGCTGACACTTGGAAAACAGTACTTTAGAGCCCCTGTAGTCGCACGTGATGAGGTTTGCCACACTTCGCATAAACTTTTTTGTCATAATTTCATAAGGCATAACTCAATTGGCATAATTTCATAAGGCATAATATAAAAATGCTGAACCGATTTTGATGAATTTTGGTATTGAGATAGATAAATATTAGAAAGTCGTATTGGTAGGGTAGTAGTAGGGTAGGGTAGTAGTAGGTTATGGTAGGGTAGTAGTAGGGTAGGGTAGTAGTAGGGTAGGGTAGTAGTAGGATAGGGTAGTAGTAGGGTAGGGTTGTAGGTTTTTTTATATATAACGGGCAGGACAACGTCTGTCGGGTCAGCTAGTAATATAATACATTAACTGATCTGACAATATTGGGTCGGGGTGTACCAAAGAAAAACATTGAATTTTTTTTTTTTTTTTTTATGGAATATGGTAGAAAAACATAGGAAACGTAAAGAGATTTAATTTTTTTTTTTGAATTTTCGAAAAAAATAATAGTAAAAAAAACTTAGTTTTTTTTTTGAATGGTAGTGGTATTCTATTAACCCCCACTTTTTATGATGCCAATCGATTGAGAGGAGCTCCAGAAACAATGTTTCCATAGACAGTTTTTTTATGAGTTTTGAATATTAGTATGTTATACTTACTTTTTGTATGTTATGCGTTTTGTAGGTTATGGTATTTGATGTTAGGCTTTTAGAATGTTATGCGCTTCGTATGTTATGCTTTGTGAGTATTAGGAATTATTTGTTTATGCCTTCTGTATGTTATGCCAATTGAAATTATGCCAAAAGAGTTTATGCTTTTTTTAGTTTATGCCTTATAAATATTATGCGTTTTGTAATTATGCCATATATTTTCGACCTTTTGTATTTAGGATCAAAAAAGTTATGCGTTAAGGACGGTACCCAAACTTTCACATAAACGTTTAGTTTTGACGACAACATACCTATGGTATAAACCCAGTCAAATATTTCAGATGAGAAAGTGGATTTAGAGGCGCTGCCAAATCTATTGCTCGATGACTTGAAGGTTCTTATACCTTCAGTGGGCCTTCGTACCAAATTTCGTGTCTGCTGGTTGGCATGGAAGGAAAAACTAGTGCATGGGGTAAATTTATTTCTATACTAACATTCTCTTCGACATTGGACAAGTCATGTAATGCTGGCCACAGACGATGCAAGTATACTTGCGCAAACCAGCTACCCGTCAAATTCTGTTACGAAGTAAGAGATGAGATGGGTAGCTGGTTTGCACAAGTATACTGGATCATCTGTGGCCAGCATAATGTGTGATGTCACCACCATAACTTTTGTCGTCGCTGCGGTCCTGGTTTCAAGTTTGCATTCTCTAAATTTAATGTATTAGGTATGCATGTGAATGAATAACTATGGTGCCTGAGTGGTGGTGGTCGGCCTAGATTAAAAAACCGGTCAAGTGCGAGTCGGACTCGCGCACGAAGGATTACGTACAGGTGAGGTCAAAGATATACTGAGCGGTACAGGGACAGATATACTGCGGAGGGGAGCGAGGGGGGTTGGTATGGGTCGTCCGATCACCGAGGTGACCGACCACCGACCCGAAGCAACGTCGGGCGCGGTCAGTATTTGTATTGGTGACCGCCTGTTGTCACGTTAAACTATCGTCCGTAAACTGACTTTATTTAAATGTAAAGGTATTTTTGAAACACTCAATTGTAAATATATATTTGACCTCGACTGTAGGTACATACTACCGTGTCACAAATGAGAAAACGACATTAATATGAAACAAAATCACCTTCTTGTTAACCAAATTTAAAATAATCATTGTTTCAGGCAGAGGAGGCTTTTTCAACAAGTTCCGCTACTACTACAATATCGTTTGTACCTTCGGAGAGTAGCGCAGAAGATACGCACGATCGCAGCAATCCATTAAAGAAACTATTAAAGGAACAAATCCGCCTTACACCACTGCTATCCAGCACACGTCTTACTAAAACGGAAAGATGCTCCTTAGCTAGATGCGTCGTAACACATCTCATAGATATAACTCCAGGGGCTATATTGAAGCCAGCGCAACTTGAACAGTGGGCTCAATATGTCATAGAACTGTTTCCCGAGGAAGACAAGAAATTCTACTATTTTTCAGTAGGAACAGACTTAACCGCAAACAGGCAATCGTTTGGCAGTCGCCAGCTACCTTCAAAAGGTAGACGATACTATGGTTGCCTTTGGGATAATTGGAATAACGAACGAAAAAAGTTGCGTTCTAAAAACATAATTTCTTTTACAAAAAAGGGAGGCACTAGCTCTGATTCATCAGAAATAACTGCAACAGAGATTACAGATGCAGACCGCGAAAGTTGCCTAAACATTGTTGAAGACTTTCAGGGTAACGAAATCACAGACTATCTTCGAGACGCCTGGAAGAAAAGTAGACAAGAGCGTTTCGCTGTCTTGGCAAATCGACACTCTACAGAAGAATATCTTAAAAAATTCCCTGTATTGAAAAATCAAGCAATCGCAACACATCTAATTGATTTAGACTTCGAAGAAAGTTCGTCATTGGTCCGCGATGACACTGTCCTGGCTGGAGAGCTACAAAAACATGAACAAGCTATTATTATGAAGGCTAAAGAGAAATACTCGAAACTCAGGGACAAAACTCAGAAGCACATACTGGAAAAGATACTTAAGTTAGGTAGGTTTTGATATCATCATTTTCATACTATGATATTATTATTCAGATCATTGATATGGATTTTGTTTAACATTTCATTATTGTTTTAGGAAGTGAGACTGAAACTGCACTGTTGCTGCTACCATATCTATTTTCTTCGGGTGGAAAAGTAAATGCGAAAGGCCAAAGAGCGTCGAGAGCGGAAGCAGCTAGGACATTCATCTCGCTTTTTAACTCTCTCGCCGATGGAGAAGAAACTATTCTGCAACAACGAAAACACTCCAAGGGAACTTCTATTCAACCCCTAGTTATTGCTGTTGGCAGCAGTTGGGCTGCTGTGACAAGTGCATACGTTTACGTCGATGCACCTTTATACAGGTACAATAATATTTTAGATGCTGTTCAAATGTGCTTCAAGATCTTTTTTGCATTTGACCTAAAGTATCCGTTGGAGTGCGAACACGTATGGCTTCTCATTCAACGAGGGTTTTTTAAAATTTATTTGCCGAATGATAAGACCATTCTAGGGGTGAATCAAGTGTTGACCGAACTTAATATTTCCACTGTTAACTAAGACTGTTAATAATATAAAATGTTGACTTGCTACTACTGTGTCATTAAATTTACTTCTTTACGTGAGCTCATAACTCATTTGAGGTTACCATGTGAAAAGATTCCACATAACAGTGTAGGAATACGCTGCGGACAATCTGGTTGCTACAGAGTTTTTGACTGTTCAAATTCCTTACGTAAACACATTGATAGATGTCACGCTCTCAACCCTATTGAGTCGGAAATAATATTAAATAGCCTTGACCAACAGCAATCACCATACGAAAATTATCCATTTCTTGAATTACCAATTCCTACATCTTCTCAAGATAGTATTACTACTGTAAATGAAAATATCGATTCACAGCTAGTCCTGTCAAACCAATTAGCATCTTTATTTAGCTCTCTGAACTTCAATCCCGCATTAAATTTGAAAACTGCTCAATATTTTTATAGACAACTAGATGTATTTATTAATGACGGTTTGAATTGTGCTTTGCAACAAGAGTTAAAAACATTAAGTAGCAGGGGTGTGGAATGCAGTCATCTAAAATATTTTGTTGAAAATTTCACTTCCACGATACGCTTAACTACTAGCAAGTTTAGTTCAATTTATAAAAGACAAAAATTTTTTACTGAGTTAGGTACATACATACCTCCTAAGCCGGTAGTAGTGGGTGAAAGGATGGAAGTATCTAAAACGTCAGGTGATCCTGTTTTAGTCCCTTCTACTGCTCAATTCATTCCCTTGAGGTCTGTTCTCCAGAAAATATTATCAATACCTGGACTTATGAAAGAAATGGATCAATATATAAAAGAATGTTCGAACTTTCCTCACGTCATAAACTTCACCCAATCTAACGTTTGGCAAAAAATACACGAGAAAATGTCTGTTAATGAAAATGATAAAATATATCCACTGTTTCTTTTCTTTGATGATTACGAGACTGGAAACCCGCTGGGTAGTCATGCTTCTATACACAAACTTGGTGCTGCTTATATTACCCTCCCTTGTTTTCCTCCTCGTTTTGCTTCTCAGCTTAAGTTCATATTTTTAGCTCTTCTTTTCCATTCATCCGATCGGTGCACACACGGCAATTTGAGTGTTTTTAGAGTTTTGATAGATGAACTAAATTTTTTATCCAGGGAGGGCGTTCGCGTCGTTACAGCTGATGGATTTGACGGTGTTGTTAAATTCCAATTAGGGGCTATACTTGGAGACAACTTGGGCTTGCATTCCATGTTGGGGTTTGTAGAGAGTTTTAGAGCGAACCATGCTTGTAGAATATGCAGATCGCCTAAGGAATTGTCATCAACTCAAACCATGGAAGACAACAGTTTGCTTCGAAATGTCGACAACTACGAATGTGATTTAAGAACTAATAATCATTCACTAACCGGAGTTAAAGAAAGAAGTATCTGGATGTTAGTAGACAATTTTAACATTTTTGATCAAGTTGTCGTTGATTGCATGCATGACATGTTAGAAGGGGTCTGCGGATATTCCATGACTGTAATCATTAATGGATTATTGGATAAAGGTTATTTTACTTTGACATTTTTAAACAAGCGTATAGCAGAATTTAACTACGGTTGTGATTCAAATTCGAAACCCCCTGCTTTGTCATGGCAATCGAACTCAATTAATTGGAAGTTGTCTTCAAGTGAATGTCTGGTTTTAGTGACCTATTTCTCTTTGTTGGTCGGTGATAAGATACCTTTAGGTGACACATTTTACACTCTTTACATACTTTTAAGACAAATACTGGACATAATTTTGACAGACGTTGTATATCCTGAACTTTGTTTTTTACTTAAACATTTAATAAACGATTTCAATTCTTTGTATATGAAGCTTAGCAAAAGAGGTTTGCAACCTAAGTTTCATCACTTGATTCATTACCCTAGAATGATGGCAAAATTCGGGCCTATTGTTCATCTATGGTCTATGCGGTATGAGTCTAAGCATCGTGTTGGAAAAAATATCGCACGGGCGAATGCTGGACGAATAAATATTTGCAAAACTATAAGTATTAAGTTGCAACTTCAGTTGAGTCACTTTTTATTTCAAAACAGTTTGCCTATTCAATTTGAGCATGGTAAATTGAGAGAGCTGCCTAGGGATAAATTTGTAAATTTAAAGTCCAATTTGGATCTACCGAATACTGCCACCCTCCATTCTGTGACTCATGCTACGGCGATGAGTATTACGTATCGACCTCGAGACATTCTTTGCATTGGATTGGATGAAAATAATTTTAATTACCCCAGTTTTGTTAAAGTTATTGCTGTTTACGTTAAGCAAGATACATGTGAGATAATGTTTGAATGTCATAAGTTCCACACAATTTTCTTTGATACACATTTCCATGCTTATGAAGTTGAAGAAAGTACTGATGTAAAATACTTTGCTCTCACTCAGCTGCATTTTCCACTACCGAACAGTCTTTCGCATTCGCTTGACAATAGAATTTTTATTACTATGAAAAATTCAGTTGCTTAAGATGGAACGCTCTAGGCGCAAAATTCAAATTTTTTACAGGTTTTAATTTATTGTGGGTAAACGGTGTAACTGTTTATCTTCATATGGTACTTGCGGTTGTAAAACGGTAAAAAGTTTGAATTTCGCGCCTAAAGTGTGCGCTTCCACCTTAATACTGCCTAGGTAATGTAGGTATTTGCTGATTTCAAAAAATGGTTCTTACCGTTGTATTATTTGTAGCGTGTTACAATAGTAGCGTGTTATTATTTATAGTGTCGCGTCTTTCTCTCGGCGTTGCTGCAGGATCATGCTGTTTGGTGGAATTATTTAAGAGAATATGCTACCTGGCGTGCGGCCCATACAAAAAACTTGAATTCGAACCGCTGCAGTCCCCCTTTTAATTGCCTTTAAATCTATATAAATACATTTTCTAATATACATTACTTAATAGTTTTTCTATGCCTCTGTTTTTTTTCTTATTTTTGTTTACTTAACTCTTACAGACGACGGTAAAGAGCGTTATATAGGAGTCTCTAGTTAATTAACAAAACCAGTAATCAATTAAAACAAAACATAGAGGCATAGTAACACTTCTTCATTACTGTATATTAGAATAAATATTTATATAGGTTTAAATTTGGTGGAGGAGATAGGAGACTACGGCGGGCGGCTCGAATTTAAGTTTTTTGCATAAGTCACGCGACAGGTAGGAGGATATCCTCTTAATTCAATTTTAATTATGTTATAGCAGAGCAGGGATCCTTCAGCGACTACCCTTAACGATGTATAATATATTATAAATTATTTATTTGACTTATGTACAAATGTACACAACTCATACTGAGCCCACTGTTCAAATTGCGCTGGCTTCAATATCGCCCCTGGAGTTATATCTATGATTTCAAAAAATGGTTCTTACCGTTGTATTATTTGTAGCGGATAGTGTCGCGTCTTTCTCTCGGCGTTGCTGCAGGATCATGCTGTTTGGAGGAATTATTTAAGAGAATATGCTACCTGGCGTGCGGCCCATACAAAAAACTTGAATTCGAACCGCTGTAGTCCCCCTTTTAATTGCCTTTAAATCTATATAAATACATTTTCTAATATACATTACTTAATAGTTTTTCTATGCCTCTGTTTTTTTTCTTATTTTTGTTTACTTAACTCTTACAGACGATGGTAAAGAGCGTTATATAGGAGTCTCTAGTTAATTAACAAAACCAGTCATCAATTAAAACAAAACATAGAGGCATAGTAACACTTCTTCATTACTGTATATTAGAATAAATATTTATATAGGTTTAAATTTGGTGGAGGAGATAGGAGACTACGGCGGGCGGCTCGAATTTAAGTTTTTTGCATGGGTCACGCGACAGGTAGGAGGATATCCTCTTAATTCAATTTTAATTATGTTATAGCAGAGCAGGGATCCTTCAGCGACTACCCTTAACGATGTATAATATATTATAAATTATTTATTTGACTTATGTACAAATGTACACAACTCATACTGAGCCCACTGTTCAAATTGCGCTGGCTTCAATATCGCCCCTGGAGTTATATCTATGATTTCAAAAAATGGTTCTTACCGTTGTATTATTTGTAGCGGATAGTGTCGCGTCTTTCTCTCGGCGTTGCTGCAGGATCATGCTGTTTGGAGGAATTATTTAAGAGAATATGCTACCTGGCGTGCGGCCCATACAAAAAACTTGAATTCGAACCGCTGTAGTCCCCCTTTTAATTGCCTTTAAATCTATATAAATACATTTTCTAATATACATTACTTAATAGTTTTTCTATGCCTCTGTTTTTTTTCTTATTTTTGTTTACTTAACTCTTACAGACGATGGTAAAGAGCGTTATATAGGAGTCTCTAGTTAATTAACAAAACCAGTCATCAATTAAAACAAAACATAGAGGCATAGTAACACTTCTTCATTACTGTATATTAGAATAAATATTTATATAGGTTTAAATTTGGTGGAGGAGATAGGAGACTACGGCGGGCGGCTCGAATTTAAGTTTTTTGCATGGGTCACGCGACAGGTAGGAGGATATCCTCTTAATTCAATTTTAATTATGTTATAGCAGAGCAGGGATCCTTCAGCGACTACCCTTAACGATGTATAATATATTATAAATTATTTATTTGACTTATGTACAAATGTACACAACTCATATTGAGCCCACTGTTCAAGTTGCGCTGGCTTCAATATCGCCCCTGGAGTTATATCTATGATTTCAAAAAATGGTTCTTACCGTTGTATTATTTGTAGCGCATAGTGTAGCTCAAGTTCACTTTATTTGAACTAGGAGGTAACGGCATATTACTTGTTAGACGAGTATTATGCTTTTTTGGACATTCCCAGGCTATACCCTTAACGATGTATATATTATAAATTATTTATTTGACTTATGTACAAATGTACACAACTTTAATGTAGCGGTGCGCTCTGTCTTCCAATAGCGAAGGCAATTTCATACATCATTGTACTATCGCAGAATGAAAAGGTTGGTTTTCTTTGCTCAATATAAGTTATTGGTATTTGCTTTATCGACCGAGTATGACACATTCCGTCACAATGAATGTCATTTCACTACATGGTCCACAGATAAAAAGGGAACATGTGCTTGAAACGCATAAATTAATTTATTTCAAAGCTGGTCAGCCTTTTCATTCCGCGAATATATCTTAAAGGCGGGCGCAGACCAGATGCCAAGCATATAGTCTGGCACTTTCTTTCAACTAAAACGCAATCGGTCTAAATAGCAATATGCCAATATCTTGTTAGGTCTAGGCATAACGCGACATTGGCGGACTGCGTTTTAGGTACTCAGCGACTAAAGGCGTAATTCAGTTTCCTCGACTGTACACAAGTGGAATGTAGTGGTGCGTTCTGTCACGAACTCTGTAATGGGGTGTTTCTCTCAAAACGTGCACATCGCGTGGCGTTACGTGAACAACGTACTTCTGGGTAGTAGTAGGGCTGGGTAGTAGTAGGGCTGGGTAGTAGTAGGGCTGGGTAGTAGTAGGGCTGGGCAGTAGTAGGGCTGGGTAGTAGTAGGGCTGGGTAGTAGTAGGGCTGGGTAGTAGTAGGGCTGGGTAGTAGTAGGGCTGGGTAGAGTAGTAGGGCTGGGTAGTAGTAGGGCTGGGTAGTAGTAGGGCTGGGTAGTAGTAGGGCTGTAGGGCTGGGTAGTAGTAGGGCTGGGTAGTAGTAGGGCTGGGTAGTAGTAGGGCTGGGTAGTAGTAGGGCTGGGTAGTAGTAGGGCTGGGTAGTAGTAGGGCTGGGTAGTAGTAGGGCTGGGTAGTAGTAGGGCTGGGTAGTAGTAGGGCTGGGTAGTAGTAGGGCTGGGTAGTAGTAGGGCTGGGTAGTAGTAGGGCTGGGTAGTAGTAGGGCTGGGTAGTAGTAGGGCTGGGTAGTAGTAGGGCTGGGTAGTAGTAGGGCTGGGTAGTAGTAGGGCTGGGTAGTAGTAGGGCTGGGTAGTAGTAGGGCTGGGTAGTAGTAGGGCTGGGTAGTAGTAGGGCTGGGTAGTAGTAGGGCTGAGTAGTAGTAGGGCTGGGTAGTAGTAGGGCTGGGTAGTAGTAGGACTGGGTAGTAATTATTATTAAAATATTTAAAAATACTTTGTTAGGTAATTTACAAAAGTCCAAGAACAAAATTTTATAAAAGTCTACAGCAACCTCCTTTCCATTAAAACTTGCCCTCAGCAATAAACATTATACAATATAAATAAATAATTATGTTAATTACTTACTATTATATATTTAGTGAAATAATATATATAGTGAAAATAAATTAATAATTGATTCATATTTTTGTTCTATTTCTAATTCCCATATTAAATTATCTAATTACGTTTCCTTAGTAATAATTACCATTCGTCCTTAGATATAATTACCATTTTCAAAAAAATACTTTGCTTTCTAATAATTAAATGAATAATATTATCATTGTCCCTTCTACAAACATTGATTACTTACTAGGTTTTTTAGTTACTTATTTACATTTGTGACATCTGACTGTGCATAGATTATGTTTAAATAAAACTTATTAAACTATATAAAAAGTATGTAAAGAACAGTTTATGTGTACATTGTCGCAGCTTTATTTGAAATAGCCGAATATGCACATTCTCAAAGAAACACCCAATGAAGGCGATAATACATCGTGATAATGTAGCCAATATTAGTTACAAGTTATAACTTGTAGTAACTGTAAAAATATAGTCATTGTTATAGTTTGTAATTTAAGTTATTGTGAATTACTTTAATAAGTACATAGATTATGTAGCCAAGTACATAATTATAAGGTAAAACATTTAAGTTACTGTTTCAAAATAATTACTGTTATATGATTTTAAATAAATTGTAACATAAATATTTGTTTGCTTTCAGCATCGTTTCTGCTTGGTGAATGGGTTATAGGTGCCTACTTAGTACGTTTAGAGCTATGTGTAAGGTAGGTTGCTAAGATCTATTCAGTTGGTTTAAACTGTCTCGGAAGTAGAGTATGATAAGTACCTATTTAGTTCGTTTAGGCTGGGTTTTATAAAAGCCCCTTAATATTATATACTTAGGTCGGATATTTGATATAACGGGCCTTTATAAAACCCAACATAAGAGTATCTATCTAATTACTAGGTAGCCCTTATCAACTTAATTGGTACTATAAACTAAATAGGTAATAGTATCACCGTAATCGCAAGGTAGCACAAATATTTTTAATGGGTCAGTTCTCATAGAGATGGCAGCGGCCGGCAGTAGTTGTGAGGAGTTAAAACTGCTCACAACTGCTATAATTAATGCTGCTGTAATTTGCAAATTTTAGCACTGAAACTGCTCACAACTACTGCCGGCCGCTGCCATTTCGGTGAGAACTGACCCATTAAAAATCGAGATAGTTTGTGCTACCTAGCGGCTAGGTTGATATTACCTAATTTAGTCAGTTAATAGTACCAATTAAGATAGTTAGGACTACCTAGTGATTGGGTACTTCTTACCAACTAAATAGGTACCAGCAACCTACTCTCTAGGTAGTTTAAACCAACTGAATAGGTACTAGCAACCTACTAAATAGGTATCATTAACCTACTCTATAGGTAATATACACCTACCCGCTAGGTAGCTCTAGCCTACTAAATAGGTACCATTAACCTACTCACTGGGTGTATCCACCCTACTATTAAGGTATTTTTAACCTACTTTATAGGTAATATACACCTACCCGCTAGGTAGTTCTAGCCTACTAAATAGGTACCATTAACCTAGTAACTGGGTGTATCCACCCTACTATTAAGGTATTTTTAACCTACTTTATAGGTAATATACACCTACCCGCTAGGTAGTTCTAGCCTACTAAATAGGTACCATTAACCTAGTAACTGGGTGTATCCACCCTACTATTAAGGTATTTTTAACCTACTTTATAGGTAATATACACCTACCCGCTAGGTAGTTCTAGCCTACTAAATAGGTACCATTAACCCACTAACTGGGTGTATCCACCCTACTATTAAGGTATTTTTAACCTACTTTATAGGTAATATACACCTACCCGCTAGGTAGTTTAAACCAACTGAATAGGTACTAGCAACCTACTAAATAGGTATCATTAACCTACTCTATAGGTAATATACACCTACCCGCTAGGTAGCTCTAGCCTACTAAATAGGTACCATTAACCTACTCACTGGGTGTATCCACCCTACTATTAAGGTATTTTTAACCTACTTTATAGGTAATATACACCTACCCGCTAGGTAGCTCTAGCCTACTAAATAGGTACCATTAACCTACTCACTGGGTGTATCCACCCTACTATTAAGGTATTTTTAACCTACTTAATAGGTAATATACACCTACCCGCTAGGTAGTTCTAGCCTACTAAATAGGTACCATTAACCCACTAACTGGGTGTATCCACCCTACTATTAAGGTATTTTTAACCTACTTTATAGGTAATATACACCTACCCGCTAGGTAGTTCTAGCCTACTAAATAGGTACCATTAACCCACTAACTGGGTGTATCCACCCTACTATTAAGGTATTTTTAACCTACTTTATAGGTAATATACACCTACCCGCTAGGTAGTTCTAGCCTACTAAATAGGTACCATTAACCCACTAACTGGGTGTATCCACCCTACTATTAAGGTATTTTTAACCTACTTTATAGGTAATATACACCTACCCGCTAGGTAGTTCTAGCCTACTAAATAGGTACCATTAACCCACTAACTGGGTGTATCCACCCTACTATTAAGGTATTTTTAACCTACTTTATAGGTAATATACACCTACCCGCTAGGTAGTTCTAGCCTACTAAATAGGTACCATTAACCTACTCACTGGGTATATCGACCCTACTATAAAGGTATGACTAACCTACTTGATAGGTAATATACACCTACTCGCTAGGTAGTTCTAGCCTACTAAATAGGTACCATTAACCCACTCACTGGGTATATCGACCCTACTATAAAGGTATGACTAACCTACTTGATAGGTAATATACACCTACTCGCTAGGTAGTTCTAGCCTACTAAATAGGTACCATTAACCTACTCACTTGGTGAGTACACCCAGTGAGTAGGTTAATGGTACCTATTCACTTGGGGAGTATACCCAGTGAGTAGGTTAATGGTACCTATTTAGTAGGCTAGAACTACCTAGCGAGTAGGTGTATATTACCTATCAAGTAGGTTAGTCATACCTTTATAGTAGGGTCGATATACCCAGTGAGTAGGTTGATTTTACCATGTATAATGAATATGAATATGAATATTCCATTACCTAATAAGTAGGTTAATTACCAAATCATAGTGTTTACCTAATAAGTTGGTTAAGGGTGGACTAGGTAAATTTTACCGACTTTTGCTTTACCAAGTGCACTAGGTAGAATTAGCCTACTTAGTCGAATGTCTGCGTTTCACCTAATAAGTCGGCAAAATTAACCTAAAAATCACCTGTTTTTTTTCCCAGTGTAGTAGCTAGATTACTCGACGCGGTTTCGGCCCAAAATAAAAAAAAAAACGTGTGGCACTCGGGGACTGCCGCGGTAAAGCTATTGTATACGAGCTAACGTTCGGCCGAGCTACATGGTAGGCGGAGCTACATGGTAGGCGGAGTGGGGGGGTGTTAGGTTTTATTTTCGTTACGGATTTTCTTGATTCGGTGGCCGCGCTCAAAGCCCGCGATAAAAGCTATGCAATAGCTTAAAAAGCATAAAATAACCTACATACAGTGCCACCGAATTATTTGAGTAACTTTTTTTTTTACAGACGGACAAACGAGTGAACCCATACGTTAGGTTAAGTAAGTTTTTCTTTTTATTAGGTACGTTTTGAAATACGAAATCCTAAGAACACATTTATAGATTACCTACCAGAAATTACTTAGGTATATTATTCTTGTATTACTAAGGACAAGACTTTTTTGTTTTTGAACAGTAGGTAGGTACCTACATTATTTTATTAAACAACCTTATGTTTCTCTTTTATTAAGGCGTAGCTATATCTAGCTACGCCCCGCGGTTTCACCCGCGTATTTCCCGATCCGGGAATATCGGGATCGAAGTAGGATAATTTTGATCCCGTAAATCCTGCAGGATCGCGTCTTACGCGAGAGAAACCGCGGGGCGCAGCTAATCTATATATATAAAAATGAAACGTTTTCCGTTGTCACGACATCACGCGTGAACGGCTGGACCGATTTCGAAAGAAAAAATGCTAAACCGATTTCGATGAATTTTATTTTTTTATACTAAACGACAGGACAACGTCTGTCGGGTCAGCTAGTATTTATTATAAAGTTAAAAATGATAATGACGCAAACCCCGTCACAACATACCTACAACAAAACCTTTCAACGTAAATTAAAACCCATAAATGAGGCAATAAAACCTAGTATTTATTGCAATAGAGCTTGTTCTCCACCTTTAAGTCAATTTACTTGATAAATGGGTAATGTCTGAGCCGTGGACTGGGTCAATAGACCCATACATGGGCACGGTGTAACAATCGTCTTTAACATAAATATATGGGCAGTTAGATAAACATCGATAGAAGTACTGGGTTAATTGCTTACTTCTAGAGGTCCCGATGCGATTCGATGCCGAAGTTTTTAATTATTAAAATAAACATTATTCATTTATTAATTTATATATTTTTAGACTTTTCTTCTGTTTTCGCGATGTTGTATTGAAATTAAAGACATTTTTCGGTTTGAATCGCGTGGTGTTTATTACTTTTAGCATTGTTACAACGCTCACCGTTTCGTGACCTTTACTGGTCTCTTCTTCAGGGTTGATCGTTGTAACAATGCTAAAAGTAATAATACCACACTATTCAAACCGAAAAATGTCTTTATTTTTTATACTTTTATTTTTATTCATTTTTCGATAAGAATTCATAGTCTAAGCATGTCTCAGTGTCAGTGTCAAAAGATAGTGTGACCTTGAGTAAGGTCACATGTTGCGACCTCAAGGATGTCAGTAGTTACCGAAATAAAGGGACTCTGACACGGCCTACTTAGGAGATTAGCTCAGATCAACTAAGATATTTCAAATTCAGTAGCATTAGATGTAAAATCAATTTTATGAACAACTATTGTTTGTTTATGGGGTAATATTACATTTTTTTGTACAGTTTACTATTATAAACGAAAAGAGAGAGTTTTCTTGAATACACCTCAAAATGGCGCCTTAAAAAAACCCAATTTTCTGATACCTATATAGACTTTATCTTCATATCCTATAGCCCAACAGAAAATGCGGTTCTATTGCGATAATGAAAGAGTTAATACCATTTGTTTTCTTTTTTTTTCAAATATCTTCAAAAACAGACATCGCTCAGTTACAATAATACATTTTAGGAAATCAACATTTTGGAAAATTCAACATTTTGGCAATAAAGGATATAAACCACCAACCTAGCCTACCTAGGTACATATTTGAAGATTATATTCTATTTACTAATTTAAACTTATATCGTTGTTGTCACTACAAATTGTACCTATGTACATAATATAATATCATTTTTAGGGTTCCGTACCCAAAGGGTAAAAACGGGACCCTATTACTGAGACTTCGCTGTCTGTCTGTCTGTCTGTCTGTCTGTCTGTCTGTCCGTCCGTCCGTCCGTCTGTCACCAGGCTGTATCTCATGAACCGTAATAGCTAGACGGTTGAAATTTTCACAGAAGATGTATTTTGGTTGCCGCTACAACAACAAATACTAAAAACAAAATTAAACAAATATTTAAGAGGGGCTCCCATACAACAAACGTGTTTCAAAAACTACAAGGGAATCGAGTAGGTCGTGGAATTCAAAATGGCCGCCCTGTCTGTAAATATACCAGTCTGCCTTCACTTACCAAAGAGTTTCTTATAAGTTTCAGATTCTCTTTGTGCCAAAGGTTTTTTCTTTTTTTTTTTGAGTGGTGTGCTCGTATGAAGGGAGTAAGGATCGAAGCTAAATATTTCACATTTTCCTATCAAATTTAAAAATTGGATGTAAATCATTTTAGGGTTCCGTTCCCAAATGTCATAGTGGTACGGAACCCTTCGTGCGCGAGTGTCGCACTTGCCCGGTTTTTTTATAATGTGGTGTATTAATCAAATAAAGTGTAAATATATCTTATCTAATATTAAATAAGTAATGGGACATTTACCAAGTTTTCCCATACAGCGAGGCAATGCCGCTAGCATCCTCGGCTCCTTTGCGCCGAGTACGATCAAGGGCGGGTTATTTAATTGACTTTTTTTATTTTTTATTTGTTTGTGTTGTGTATGTAATATGTTAATTCTAAAATAAAATGGGAAATAAATGAATTTGGGTTAGTACTTAAAAGGATACTAATACAGAAATGCTATTACAATGTTAAACAATTTTTCGATGATAAAAACTTCCTGACATAACCTAATATTATTAATTTGCTATTGACATTTTTAACTTTTATTATTCTTATTTTGTACTAATTAAATTTGACTAACTTCAATTCCCAAACTATTCATTTAATGCTATTAATTTATAATTTTCATGTATTTAATTAATTAACCTAGGGACTAAATTTTATGTTTGTATACCAAATTAAGGTGAGGTCTAGCGTACTTATTATTATGTTAAGAACTAAATATTGTAATCCTGGACTTACAGACAATAAATGAATTGAATTGAATTGAATTGAATTGAAATGTTCAAAGTTTAAAATTGGTTCTGGTAAATACCCCGTTATTTAATAAAATTTGTAACATAGATTTTATGTCATATGCTCAACAAAAAGGTTCATCAGATGTTCCCTTTACTGTACTAATATTTTAAATCTCATGATGTCCAGTGTAAGTACCAATCGGAGACAATGCGACAGAATAATCCACTATATCCTTACTTATAAAGGAAATAATAAGTTTAAGGCTTAAGGGGTGGTTATTAGATTAGCCTTTTTGTGTAGCGGTTGGGGAGGGGAGAAGTGACGTTTGACGGAGAACAAGCAACTAATTACTAATTACCAGTAATAAGTGAGTTATATACTTATTATATAAGTCCCGCGTTTTCACCCGCGTAAGTCCTGATCCCGTGGGAATATCTGGATTAAAAGTATGCCTATGTTACTCAGGGTGAATATAGCTTTCTAATAATGAAAGAATTTTTGAAATCGGTCCAGTTGTTTTTGAGTTTATTCATTACAAACAAACAGACACACACACACACACACACAAATACAAATCTTTACTCTTTATAATATTAGTGTAGATGTTGATTATTTAGTACCTACAGGTTTTGTTTTTCCTACTTATTTTGTTAAATGTAACATTAATTATTTTCATGAATATCGGTACATTCTCAGTGCATGGGTATTAAGACGAAGTTAAACTATAGTCAAAACTTAGTCTTCGTTTTGTAATAAGGCGGTAAAATGAAAATGTAAACGCAATAAAAGTTTTACTATCAAACTTTTAATGTTATTCCGTAACTTTTTACACAAAATTGATAAGGATGTAAATTTTTAACTTTTATCCGGCCATCCGGTAAAAGACCGAATATCCGGCTAGACTACGAACTATGTAACTTCAGTACGTGACGTGGAATACGAGTACGCTCATTAAAATGCCGGATTAAAATATTAATAACCTTTTGTTTGAAATGTACTTTACCTAACTACCAATTAAAATAAATAAATAGACTGCCGCGGTAAAGCTACCTATTGCATAGCATTTTTATCAACTTATGCAATTATAATTATTTATTTATTTTGTACTATGTTGCCATAGTTACCATGTAGCTCGGCCGGGCTACATGGTAACCATGGCAACATGGTAGGCGGAGTGGGGGGTGTTAGGTTTTATTTTCGTTACGGAATTTTTTCATTCGGTCGCCGCGCTCAAAGCCCGCGATAAAAGCTATGCAATAGCTTAAAACATATTTTCGAAAAGTTGTCGAAAAAAAGAGTAGGTACCTATATAAATACAGAAATTAAGACCGTCCAAAATCTTGGAGCACTCATTCGTGACACGACCGCCGCGTCGTAAACAATATTACTTATTGTATCTCACAGCTATAGATGCGCCGAGTAACAGGAAAAGGTTGCACCCCAGGGAGACCCCGAAAATGTCCAAAACCAGTCCCCTGGGGGTCGGGATAATGTATTATTTATGGCCGATTTTGTCCTGGACACAGACAAAGACATGATCTAAGTGTAACCCTGTTTTGAAAACTTATCTACTGTCAGTGTTGGAATAATAGCCCAATGGATTTGCAGGAGTTTTGGCAGTTTATGAACAGTGTTGTTTGTTAAAAAAAGGTAGGTACGATGGATGCAGGCCACTTATGACCGAAGCATCTGGAAATCTATGAGGGAGGCTTATGTCCAGCAGTGGACTTCTTACAGCTGAAATGATGATGATGATGTTGTTTCTCTGATTTAGATTTGATTTGACCTATTTTCAGATATCTGTGGATTCGACCGAACTATTAATAATCTGAACTAAATACATTAATCGCCATTTTTTCAATTGAACAGCTCCGGGAGTCTCTCGAACAAAATATGCGTAAAATTACCGTTCGTTGCTCTAGTTTTTCAATTCAAGCCTATGTAGTAAGTAAGATACTTATAATATTGTAAATGCGAATGTAACTCTGTCTTATCATCATCATCGCTCACGATGTTCCCGGTTGCATCCCTCTTTCAGCCCGGGGTCCGCTTTCCTACTTTTACGTCTCCACCTCTCATCGGCATCCCGCGTAGTGACGCCATTTGCACGCATATCCGATCTTACGACGTCAAGCCAGCACTTCTTAGGTCTTCCCAATCTGCCGCGGCCGGGCGGAGGCGCCATAGCAAGACATTTGTTCCCACGTAACTAGTCGGTTTTCGTAGAACGTGACCGTACCACCGTAAGCGGCATTCTTGCAGTTTGTCTGCAATGTCTCGGACATGAAGGCTGCCCCTGATAGGGGAGTTTCTGACGCGGTCTCTTCGCGTCAATCATCACTTACTATCAGGGCGTATCAGGTGCGATAGTGGTCAAACGCTCTTATCTCGCGTTACCGAGATAAAGGGTCTTGACAGACGGACGGACGGACATCAAAGTGATCTTTTAAGGGTTCGTTTTACCTTTTGAGATACGAAATCAAGAAAGTACAATGCATAGGTAATAATAATGAAAAATGAAACTCCAGGACACGGATTCTAGAATCAAAACAATTCAAAGATGCCTCGACTCTGTTATTTTTTTTCTTCAAAAACGGTTCAGTGCCTAATTGTTTGTATTTTTGAAAGAAATAAAGCTTTATCCAAACTGGGAAATTTTCAAAAAAAATTAAACCATTTTCAAGATAAATTAAACAGAGCTAAAGCATAGTTAAGCCATTATAGTTATAGAATGTTGGCCCATCTGTACCTGCTGATCTTGAACGGTCGTGCCGGTTAAGCAACGCTTGGCTTGGCTCATTACTTGGATGAGTGATCGATAATGTGTGTGGCAAAAAAAAAACATTTTCTCGACCTCCACATGCTTCGGAAGGCACTTAAGCCTTCCGTTGGTCCCGGTTGTTATCTCAGTTAGCAGTCGTTTGGTCAAGTTAGAGGCCTTAGGGCGACCTGAAGAACTCTAACACTAGGCGAGGCACACTACTATACGAAAAGAAGAACAGGTGCACTGAAATAATAAAATTTGAAATTAAACTCAATCCATTAATAAATGAATATGGTGTTTATTACTTTTAGCATTGTGAAGGCAGTCAATTCTGAAGAAGAGACTGTAAAGGTTTCGAAACGTTGAGCATTGAAACAATTCTAAAAGTAATAAGCACCACTCAATTTAAGAGGACAGTCTACCTACTCTCTCTCCATACAAACGTTTCCTCCCAGGGCGGAAACAGACGACTACGTTTGTAAAGTTTGTATGGAGAAAAGAGTAGGTAGCCTGTCATCTTAAACGGCGGCGTTTAATTTCAATCCAACACCTCGAAAACAGAACTAAAATCCAGATATATTAATTTGTTTGATGTCCCTAAAAACAGTGGTTTAGATTTCAGATTAAACCATTTGTCACTCCAATTTTAGATCGGTTTAATTGAAACAATAGTTCTCTTGAAATCTGTGCCCGTACTTACACAAAGCTTTCGCGGTCGCTCCGGGGTAAGGGACTGAACACGACCGAAGGGTTCTCTGCTAATCTAGGTAAATAATCCTGGAGGACCCTCTTAGAGTGGGGAATATTGTACGACTGATTTGCTAAGACAGGTGTTGATTTAGGTATTTAGGTAGGTAGGTAAGTATTTAGATTCTTCTTCTGTTTTCGCGATGTTGTATTGAAATTAAAGACACTTAGGCTAAATAAAATGTAAATAATAATAAAGTAAATAAAAGTAATAGAGTTAAAATTAAATAATAAAGTTTAATAATAAAATTTAATAATTAAGTAAATAATAATCATTGCAATTTGGAACCTGCGTAGACAGGAACGTTTTTGATAACATTTTAATAGTTTTTAATAATAAGACTGTAACTATTTAATACATTAGAATGACAAATCACATCTTAGTCTATCCTGAAGAAGAGACCTGGAAAGGTCTTGAAACGTTGAGCGTTTGTAACAATCCTAAAAGTAATAAAAACCACGCGATTTAAACCGAAAAATGTCTTTAATTTTAGGTAAGTATTTGTCTAAATTATTTAAAGTAAAGTTTGGGAATCTGTAAGTACCTATTTAGAGGTAATGAGTGGTAATATACCTACCAATATCATACATTAATTTTTCTTCTGGCTTCTCGATGTTTGATTAAATTAAGTTAAACGATAACACACACACATATTACACAGAAGAACTTGAAGGCGGCCTTATCGCCTAGGGGCGATCTCTTTCAGGCAAGATCAGGGTTCTTAAAGATTGTGATTTTTCGTTTTATTTTTTGTATGCTTATTTATAAACATTATTTTTTAGTGTTATATAATCAACACTTAGGAAATACTACTGCTTTTTTTGAAAACGCGTTTGACCTGTGGCGAAGCGGTCAAACGCGTTGGTTCGAATTACCAATAGTCGCGGGTTCGAATCCCACCGGTTACTAAAGTTTTTGGAAGCATTTTTTCAGAAAAAGCAGTAGGTATTCTAATTTATTTAATAATTGTTTAGTTCTCTTTATCCTGGCAAATTACACTCGAATTGAGTTACCTCCTCTCGCTTAAAGTCAATTAAAATATCAAATAACTACTACTTCTAATCTTCTACAATTTAAAAGCACTTAGTTTTATTACACTCACGTGCAATGTTAGCTTGGTTCGCTTTAAGTGTACGAGTATTATACGTCTTATTCTTAAGATGCAATGCAGAATGCAGGTGCATTTTGAAGTCAGATAGTGTACGGTGCATTTATAGCAATTTATTGTTGTCTTACGCGAGGGATATAATATTTATCTCTATATCTCGATGCGATGTTATAAAAATACCGTATATTTACTATAGCTGCGGTTTCACTCGCATAAGTCCCGATCCCGAGACTTATTATTTATTATTATACTGATCTCGGTTCAGTAATTTTTGCGTAAAGGAGTAACAAAGTCACATACATACAGACATAGATTACATACTTACAAACTTTCGCGTTTTTAATATTAGTAGAAAGTATGATACACTGATAATACTTTCTTATAGTATTTATTTGTGCTCATATCTGATTGGTATCTATATTTAGGAGTCACGATGGTCATCTTTGAGAGCGTCTGTCAAGCACTTCCGGCAAAAAAACACTGACAGATATCACCAACCAAATTCAGTACAAAATGGGTAAAGTAACGCCTCCTTTTTCGAACCGGAAATGACTTTCTTTTTTTTACTTTCGGCAATTTCCGTCGTGAGACTATCAAACAAACCAGCATTGTGCATTTCATCGCAGTATCAAGTCGGTATGGAATTTTGCGGCGCACTCTTTAACTATATTGGAAAGTTCGATCGAGCTCCTTCTATTTGGTCACCGAGTATTAATCCTACAGAGCAACAGTTGTTTTCTCTCCCTATGTGTTCAACCAATGTAGCATACAATGATCCTGTGTTTAGATGAAGCAGAGCTCATAATGATATAAGTAAAGAATTAGACGTCTTCACTAATTTGCCACAATATACAAAAGTGTAGTCAAAAATATTGTAGGTTAGGGTTTTTTTCCTTTTTAGCATAACTATTTTATTTGAATGTTGTGCATAGCTATCGTAGGAACATGAATTTAGTTATTATAGCTGACCCGGCAAACGTTGTTTTGCCTTATAAATTATAGATAGTAGCCGATTCTCAGACCTACTGAATACGCATATAAAATTTGGTAAAAATCGGTCGCGCCGTTTCGGAGGAGTACGGTAACTAACATTGTGACATGGAAATTTTATATATTAGAAGAAAGAAGAAAGATTAAGTACCTACTTATACTGTTTTTGAATGAATGTCTTAGTTTGTGTTCTGTGATAAATAAACAGCTTCATGCAAGCCCGCGGCGGTAGGTACTCTACTACATGCGCAGCTATGTGTGCGTGACTTCTCACCGCTATCCGCTCGGGTTTGCCGAGGCCGCCCGAAGAGCCTACTCGGCTCACGTACGTGAACCCGTCGGCACACTGTCGGTGACAGAGGTCACGCACACATAGCTGCGCATGTAGTGAAGTACCTACGCTGCGGGCTTGTATGAAGCTGTTTCTCTGTAGGATTAATACTCGGTGATTTGATACTAGGAAAAAGTCAAAGAGGATCGTTAGAAGTGCCTTTCATTAGGCACTTCAAAGAACTAAGGCGTAATATTTTGTTCTCGGAAAGGTGTGGAGTAGGTCAAGTTCATCAGCTCACGCTATTTCGAGAAACAGGGCCACTTGTAAATATAGCCCCTTACTTATAAACAGCTGCATAAGCTATGTACCGTTTGTCTTTTACTGTGTGACATGAAGTTTCAAAGTTAGCAGACAGTGACAAACGTTACATAAACTTAGTCATCGTTTATAAGTAAGGGGGTTGATGATAAATATTGACTAATAATTTATTTTTTATTTTATATTATTTCGGGGACATTTATTTTAGGCACAATCTGAGGTAGGTAAGTATTTTTTATCAGAAATCATTCGTGATCGTGCTTTTTAGGGTTCCGTACCCAAAGGGTAACGCGACCCTATTACTGAGACTTCGCTGTCCGTCTGTCCGTCTGTCCGTCTGTCACCAGGCTGTATCTCATGAACCGTAATAGCTAGGCAGTTGAAATTTTCACAGAAGATGTATTTCTGTAGCCGCTACAATAACAAATACTATAATAATAAAAATAATATAAAACAAATATTTTAGATGGGCTCCCATACAACAAACGTGATTCAGGGACTGAAAAAAGCAACGATACCGCGATGTATTTTGTCTACTACCGCCATCTAGTGATGCGAGTGACAGACTCGCGCTGGTAGTAAAATAAAGTTTAACGTTTGCGTTACGTTCACGTATATTTTAGGGTTCCGTACCCGATGGTGATAGTGGTACGGAACCCTTCAGTTTTTGAAATTATTTTGTGATTCTTTAAATCTTACTCAGCTGTTAATCACGAGTCTATGTTTAATTTCGCTACCACTTAGTAACGTCATTTGGTTCAATTTTAAACACTGCCCACCGGCGCGCGGCGCGGGCGCATACACTAATTGTAAACATTGGGTCAGCGTTCGACCTTCATAACAAAAACCTTGGTACAGTGGCCGGCAGATTAGTTGAAAAAAATGGCGGATGCGCAGAAGCAGAAGTCTATTTTTATAGAAGTCGCATGTGAAATGTACTGCAGGAACTTTCCCCTTCCACGTCAAAATTTTTGAACTTATCTGCCGACCACTGGAGCGATTTGAAAACTGACCGCTGAGTTCGCTCTAAGAAGACAGATTGTACTAAAGTAACTATGTTTACCTATAGTAATTGGTATTATAGGTACAGTTGCCCAACTGTCACATAAGGGAAATTGTTCATTTTCCCAGGGGCCCAGGCCCATATAGAAAATGCCCAAAAATAGACGTGTCTGAACGGTTTTAGCACTATTCGATAATTCATAATTGTAGTTTTATCCTGTGAAAACTTTTAGTTTTTATTCATCCTGCATAATAAGAAATCTAACTATTTATATTGCTGAAATCGAACCAAAGAGGTCGGGTAAGCACGAGAACTTTCGAGTTTTTCGTAATAGAAACTCATTTATAGATTATTTTGTCGTGTTTGTGCAATATGGAAGACGCAATGGCGGAGGCGGTAGTTTAGTTAAACGTTTAATTAGTACCATTTAGGATTTTAGGGTGAAAAAAATGCTACAAATCGCATTAATTAACCTCAAAAATTAAAATATATTTTTACAACTACATAACGTTCTGACACGGCGCCAAAACTGGGCTCTTTTGCGTTCACGGATTTCGCTTGTTTCAGTGTTTATTTTTTAAGGTTTCGTACCCAGTTATGATAATGATTCGGAACCTTTCGTAAGCGAGTCCGACTTGCATTTGGCCAGTTTTTTAGGAAAAGAAGCAAGCTTGCATTCTGTTACTTATTTCCACTATGGTTGGTGTCATTTAGGCGGCCAGGCATAGTCAATGATGACTTACCTACTGTGCCGACCCCAAATAATTTGGGGTTTCAGCGGACCCCGGGCTCCCATCAAGGATGCAACAGGGAACATCGCTCGGATGAAAGAAAAGTGGCGCCATCTAGTGATAAACTGGAGTCGGTGGTAAAGAAAAATGCAAATTTGCGTCTTTGTTGCGTTCACGAGTATTTATTTTCGGGTTCCGTACGGAACCCTTCGTGAGCGAGTCCGACTTGCTCTTGGCCGGTTTTTTAGAAAAGAAGCAGGCTTGCATTCTATAACTTCTTTCCACTACGCTTGTACCAACATCGCATTGCATCTCAGCTCTCTGCCGTAAGACAGCACAAAGAAAGCCAATTACATCGTCAGCTCACGTCTGTCCCCAGACAAATTGTTGGTTTTACGACGCATAGGTACCACCTTAGCGCTACAGAATAGGGTTCTCAGACGCCACTAAAATGTATTGCGGTGAATAATTTACTTGATATCCTTAGATTTAAACAAAAACTAAAGATACGGTACCTAGTCTCGGAAAATGAGACAATAAAACTGCGTCTAGCTGACGCACTCAGACAGCCTCATCTTCACCATTACCTACGATAAACAGCTGTTGTTTTTGCTCCGTAAAATTATGTTTCAAATCTGTGTAAAAAGTGCATGAAATTGACATAAAAACTTGAAAAAGTATTAATAAACTGGTTTTCTACAAGTTACAAATATAGAAAAAGTGTTTTGGTGCATAACTATCGAAATCTAGACCAATTTTAATCAAAAATATACCGACGTGTGTTGTAACGAAGTGCTTTGGAGTCTAACGCGTAAGCGCCTCATATTTCACGGCGCTTACGACATTCTTCTCGCGAACTTACTAGTGCATTCACATTCAACCACATCGTACGCAGTACTTTGAAGTGGAACCTACCTACTGCTTACTTTCTACACAATGTCGAATATTACGAATTCACCAAAGGCTAAGGAACAACGTAGTAAGGCTAAGCAATCTAACTCGATTACCGTAGCGGAAGAAAGGAATAGCAGGCCAGACAAAAGAAGTCAAAGTAAAAAACGGATGCGTACTGAGTCACATGAGTCCCCTGGTAGCCCAAATAATGAGTTTTCTAAACTAAGAAATGATTTATTAAGTATGCTTCAAGAATGGAAAACTGAACAAAACTCATCTATGAGTAAACTTATCTCAGAGGTGGCCGACCTCAAGGCAAAGTGTACGGAGATTCAAAAGACTAACTTGGAAATAGACAAGTCGATTGAATTCATAAATAAGAGTTATGAGCAAATAAAAGACAAAATAATACTGCTGGAAAAGGAGCGAGGAGATCAAGGAAACTGTATACTAAAACTGGAAAAGCAGCTTCTAGATATTCAGACACAATCACTATCATCGGCGGTTGAGATAAGAGGCCTTCCTGCGAAAGAAAATGAAACTCCTGATGATTTGTTTCGTGCTGTCTCGCAGCTGGGGAAAGTTCTGTCGGTTGATTTAGAAAAATCAGACGTTCGAGACCTATACCGCCTACCCGGCAAACCAGGCACAGTAAAGACGGTGGTTACGGAATTCGCTTCTGTATGTACAAAAATTGACTTAATTAATGGTGTCCGAGCTTTCAACAAAAACAAAACTGTACAAAAAAAACTTAGTACCAAATCGCTTGACCTGCCTGGAGATACGAAGCCAATTTTTGTGGACGAGCGCCTTCCGATGACTCAAAAAAGGCTATTTTATGAGGCCCGCGAATTTTCCAAGAAAAATGGTTTTAGGTTTTGCTGGACTTCGAATGGAAAAATCTTTATCCGTAAAGCAGCTGATGATAAAAATGTCCATACTATAAAATCGCATCAAAGTCTATTAGATTTATTGTCAAATATGTGACTAGCTCTGTTTAAGTCTCATCATATTTTAGACAAAATTATTTTCGATTCTAGTATTGTTTTTATTATAATTAATTTAGTACATGCAAATAGGTACTTTAGGAACTATAAAAATAATATAGTTGCAAGTCTGAAGTGCCATTTGCCTACAAGGATTTATCTAAAAATTAAAATATATTTCTGCTATTGCATTATTATCCTATGTCTTTGTCACATATTCTTCTACTTAATAATTATTATTCTCACAAAGTTTTATGATGTTATAGAAAAATATTGTAATTACGCGCTGTTTTATGTCTATTGTTTTAATCCTGGTAATGTTTTGTTGGAAGCCATGTTGGTAGTTTTTATATACACAAATGGCTTCCCATGATAGAAACCTGCACGACTTAAATAATGAAATTGATAACTATGGCGTTGCGCGTTCTTTTAAGTGTGTTCCCAATGAATGTTTAGCGTTTATGAATAAATCAAATAGTTATATTAAAGTCATTCATATAAATATTAGAAGCGTAACTAAAAACATAGACCAATTCAAAATACTGCTTGCGGTTGCAGGCGTTACGTTTGACATCATTGTTTTTAGTGAATGTTGGCTTAGGAAATGTGATATTTTCCCTATTATTGACGGTTATGAGACACATGGCACCACTAATAATATATTACAGAATGACGGAGTTCTTATGTACACTAGACTGGGACTTGGGTTTACAGTTTTTGAACCAAAATTTATAGATGCCAACTGCCTGGTATGCACTGTGGGTGACACAGCTGTCATAGGTATTTACCGCTCACCATCTTATGATGACCTATCG